>JAHRHZ010000183.1:1087634-1124106 GCA_024137785.1 Ginglymostoma cirratum | reverse complement strand
TGGCCGTGCTAAATTGTCCCATAGTGCCCAGGGATGTGCAGGTTAGGTGGGTTAACTGTGGGAAATGCAGGGTTACAGGGTTAGGGTAGGGTGGTGGGTCTGGATGGGATACCCTTCAGAGGGTTGGTGTGGACTCGATTGGCCAAATGGCCTGTTTCCACACTGTAGGAGCCAAGATTCTGTGGATACAGAGGAATGACTGTAATGTTAAACGGTGCCACAATTCTTTTCCTGTTTGATTCCACTCAGTTGTTGTTTCTTAGGTTTTCCTCAGAGAGGCAACATTTAATGAGGAATGAAATCTGCGGACACTGAGGTCCTCAGTGACCTTGTCCGAACAAGCCTTCTTCACATGTTTGCCTTGATGGCACTGGTCAACTTGCTAATTTACCTGTGGCAGTCACAGTGGATCTGATCCAATCATCACCTGATGATCACCCATGAGTGCTCTCAAAGCAGGGTCACTGATAAAGTAGAGCTGGATGAACACAGCAGGCCAGGCAGCATCAGAGGAGCAGGAAAGCTGACGTTTCGGGTCAAAACCCTTCTACAGAAATGGGGGAGGGGAAGGGGATTCTGAAGTAAATAGGGAGAGAGGGAGAGGCGGATAGAAGATGAAAGATTTCTGCCTCCCCCTCCCTCCCTATTTATTTCAGAATCCCCTTCCCCTCCCCCATTTATGAAGAAGGGTCTAGGCCTGAAACGTCAGCCTTCCTGCTCCTCTGATGCTGCTTGGCCTGCTGTGTTCATCCAGCTCCACACCTTGTAATCACAGATTCTCCAGCATCGGAAGTTCCTACAATCTCTCACTGATAAAGTAGCCAGGTTCTGCCACTTCCCTAACCCAGCAATTTGTTGAGCTCTCCTGACCTCACAGCCTGGTGGAAATAACTAACTGCAAGGATACTGAGGTCAGAAGGTGAGACGGTCACATCTGTTTGGTTTGATAGAAAATTGCTGATAATGGCGCACAATGAGAACAAGGTCACCCACAAAGGATAGATGAAATAGGGATAGGAGTTGCTAATGAATGCTGAAAATCTTACTGCTCAAAAGAAGTTGTGACTTTGCAGTGTTATTTTAAACAATTATAGTTTGCATTTATGTCTCATCTCTAACATAGTTATTAATTTCTTGGCAATGCACAAGACAGTCATCAGACAAAAATTCACTGTGAGCCATCTAGGGCGATATGAGGGCATATGATCAAAAGATTAGTCAGTAAAAACCTGAAAGATCTGCAGATGCCATAAATCACAAACAAAAACAGAACTTGCTGGAAAAGCTCAGCAGGTCTGGCAGCATCCGTGGAGAGAAATCAGAGCTAACGTTTCGGATCGAGTGACCCTTCCTCAGAACTTCCTCGAAACAGTTCCGAGGAAGGGTCACTCGACCCGAAACGCTAGCTCTCATTTCTCTCCACAGATGCTGCCAGACCCAATGAGCTTTTCTGGCAATTTCTGTTTTTGTTTGTGAAAAGATTAGTCAAATTATTTTTAAGCAATTTCTTAAGTAGGGAAGAAAGAGGCGAGGTGGTTCAGGGTTGGAGTTTAAAGCCTGGATGAAAACCACCAGTCGCTGGGCAAAAGAAATCAAGAATCCATTGGATGTTACATTTGATGTAGAATTTGCTCGGGATTCTAGGGCTAGAGGAGATTACGGAGTACAGAACAACATTGCCATGGATTTGAATTCAAGGATGAGAATTTAAAATTTGTCATGTTGCTAGCATGGAAGCCAGTGCAGGTAATAGATGATGGGTGAGGGGGATTTGGTGTGAGTTAGAATAAGGGGCAACAGAGTTTTGGATAACCTGGAAGTTTTAAGGAGGATGGAAGATGGGAAGTCCTGAAAGAGCACTGGAATAGTTGAGACTAGAGGCGCTACGAGATTGGATGGTGATTTCAGTGCAGCAGATGAGCTGGGGCAGGGTGAGGAAGGGTAATACTGCAGGTGTGGAAGTAAGCAGTGTAGTCTTTCATGGGATATGACCATTGTGGGCAAGATTGCCACTTGATACCCATGTCTAATTCAACTAGAACTGATTGGCCTTTTCAGAGGGCAGTTAAGAGTCAACCACAACACTGTGGTTCTCGGGTCACATGTAGGCCAGACCGGGGTAAGGATGGCAGATTTCCATCCCTTTGAAAATACTAATGAATGTGGTCTTTTTTTAACAAGAATGGTTAAGTCATCACTATTGGACTAATTTTGATTCCAGATTTTATTGAATTCAAGAATCACCTTCTGCCATTGTGGGATTCGAACCTCGGACCCCAGAACGTTAACCTGGGGTTCTGGATTAACAGCCCAGAGGCATTACCAGTGTGTGTTTGCATGTGTGTGTATAGGGGGTCAGTTAGTTCAGTTCTTTGCAATAGAATGATGCCAACAGTGTGAGCTCAGTTCCTGAATTGGCTGAGGTCACCATGAAGAACTCTCAACCTCCCCCCTTGCTTGAGATATAGTGACATTAGGTTAAACTCACCGTCAGTCATCCCTCTCTCTTAATGAGAGGGAAGACCTATGGTTTGGTAGCACTATGGCAACTTTACTATGTATATCCTCATGGAGCAGCTTTGTGTTTGGAAGTTCTGCTCAGGGTCAAATAAGATGCAAGGATGCATATTGTCTGGTTTGGCCTCACCTAGACTAAAGTCTGAAGAGGGGATGAAGTTGCTGGCTAGGAAACGGAGTTCAGGTTGATGGTGACTTCTAACAACTTGTGGAAGTGTCCTGCGCATAACACATGAGAGTTTCTCACCTGTCGACGGCTATGGCCAGCAGTGCATTGGTGGAGACGTAGAGGGAGACCATTCTGAGGTAGTTCACAGAAGAACATAGAACATGACCGAAGCTCCAGGACAGCTCTCTGACCACGTAATAATCCATCTCGAAGGGGCAGCACACGATGGCCACAATAAAATCTGAGATGGCCAGGTTGACTATGAGGAGATTGGTGATGTTCCTCAGGTTCTTGTATCTGGCCAGGGTCACAATGAAGAAAAAATTGCCGACACCGCAGACCAGCATGATGCAGACAAAGGCCACACCGATCACAATCCTGGCCTGGTAGAAAGTCATATCGGCAGCCTCCTGCCCTCTTATATCAGGCAATGACATGTATTGTTCATACTCATAACTCTGATTCCAAGACAAGCTGAGATCAGTCAAGCTCAAGTCACTGCATTGTGATGAGTTGGCACAGGGATCTGCCATGGCTAAAGTTTTGCAACTTTCACCAAAATCCTGCGATCTTTGTTTGAAATGACTTCTTCGGTCAAGAGCTCATCGGTGTTTCTTGCGCATAAACTTCTGCTGGATGAAACATTTGATTGCAAAGATTCTTCTGCAGATGTTCTACCTGGATCAAGAGAGACATTTTAATCTTCACAGCTTGCGAGTTACGTGACTGCGGTTGAGAATCACTCAGTTGTCTGCATCGTTCTAACAGCTGGCTGGAATATGACCCCAGAATTGCCCCATGACTCTGGGTTTTGAGTCTGGGCAAGGAACAGATTCAGTCCCGGTTCACAATGCTATTACTCCCCTCTGTCCAAGGCAGTGGTAAGAGAGAGGTCACTTCCTTAGACTCCACTGGGCATGGCTACTGAGGGGAAGAAAGATATCAGCTACAAAAACAAAGTTGCTGGAAAAGCTCAGCAGGTCTGGCAGCATCTGTGAAGGAGAAAACAGAGTTAACGTTTCGGGTCCGATGACCCTTCCTCAGAAGATATCAGCTCATTCGATATCTGAAAAGAAAGGAAGTGCAGGGATATGTGAGGAAGGCATGAGAGGGGTAAATTGCTCCCTCAGAGAGCCATCACAAACATGATGGAACGATTGGCCCCCTTCCATGCTGTAACCATATTGTAATTCTGTTTGGCTCGGTTGCTTTTGTATTCGGAGTCACCTCCACCCCTCCCCCTGCACCACCACCAGCAACAGCGAAGAAGACCCATCTTATCATCAGCTAGTTCTGACCATTATCCCGGGACCCATGCTAAAACTGGAATATTTTCTCAGTTGCGCAGTTCAGTCTAAGTTTGAACTGTGCTGTGTGCTGAGTGCATGGTTTGCGGTGAGGTCAGAGACAAAAGTGCTTAACAATTGTGCCAGTTAGGAAGAGTCAGTCTTTGAGTCCCACTGGCATAGACGCAAGTGTTAGTGTTAGTTGGGGAGTGTGAAGTTGCACACACGACCAATAGCCTAAAGTCTTCCATTGTCTCAACTGGTGGGCATTTTGACATGGCTTTGGCGGGGGAGGTTAGGGAGTGGGGTCACATAGCCCAGCAATGAGCAAGTAAGTTGAGAAAATGGTCAGTAACCTGAGCTTGCATTACCCAGCAGAGGATTCTTTATGAGAAATGCTTTGTGACCCTCCAGGTCCCTTATACAGGGGAGGTGGTATTTTTTGTAGTGAACCTCTGATTTTTCTCTGTGCTCTTTTCACGATACCTGTCAGCACAGAATCTGGACAGAGAGCCTGTTCCCAGCACAGTAAGCTGGTCACAGAGTGATAGGGGACGGATGGATATTTCCCTTCCAAAGTTTCTGTCTGCCCTGCAGGTAAGCCAGAACCTGTACCTGGAGCTGTCTATGTGGCATCAGTATGATGTGTGAATATCAAATCAGCTCCACCTCTACCCAATAAGGAGATCTGCACCCACTCACCTCCATGTGTAACTTCTCCTCCAAACGAGATGCCACTCATCCTCCAACTCTGGCACTGCCCCGACAATCCAAGACCTGTTCAGTAACCAACTGACAGACATAGTCAGTTTCCATCGCACTGCAAGTTTTTCTAAATACACTCATGGGATATGGGTGTCACTGGTTGGGCCCAGCATCTATTGCTGCCCTGAGTTGCCCCTTGAGAAGGTGGTGGGGGTGGGGAGGCAGGCGTGCTGCCTTCTTGAATCACCTGCAGTCCGTGTGCTGTGGGTCGACCCACAATGCCCTTAGGGAGGGAATTCTAGGATTCTGACCCAGCAACACTGAAGGAACAGCCTATATATTTCCAAGTCAGGGTGGGGAGTGGCTCGGAGGGGCAAGTTTGCAGTAGGTGACATTTCCATGTATCTGTTGCCCTTGTCCTTTAAGATAGTAACAGTCGTGCGTTCGGAAGGTGCTTTCAAAAGATCTTTGGTGAATTTCTGCAGGGCATTTTGTAGATGGTACGCACTGTTGCTATTACAAATGCTGTTGAAGAAAAGCTGATGTTCCTGAACAGGCTGTGCTTGTATGAAAACTTGAGAGGAGCTTTAATGGGTTTGATTGGTGAACTCGTCATTATTCCAGTTAGTGGCCCACAAGCTACCTGTCCCAAATGATTTAACATGACTCCATATAGACAGGTCCAATCAGACTCTCAACTAAACCAACTGACCCTTGTGTATGGCAAACTCCACCTTTCTGCTTGGAAAAATATTCACAGTCTATGTATGACCTGGTTTTAAATTTATCGAATTAAAGTACATGGAAGGAGGTCATTCAGCCCATCATGCCAGTGTTTTTCTCAAAGTGAGATTTAATTAATTGCCCTCCTTCCTCTACATTTGCTCATGGTCCTCACATTTAGAACATAGAACATTTCTTTCCTCCCTGATGATAATGACAAATTCCTTTTGTAAAGCTGCTGCCGACTCTGCTTCCACCACCCATAGTGAGTTCCAGATCACTCCAGAACAACTTGCTGCATGTCTTCTTTCTGAACACCTTCCCTCTGGCATTTTACTTAAAATAATTCAAATTACCTTTCAATCTGTACCCTCTGATTTTCCTGTCAGTGGAAGCAGCTTGATTCTATAAGACTCTGCCCACGACTATTTTGGACAGTTACAGTGAAAATGCTGTTAATATGTTCTTGTTCCTGCACCAAGCCTTGCTCAGATATAGTTCCGCGGGTGCTGTTAAATAAAAAGTGACCTTTTTTTGTGTGAATGTGATCAGTGAGAATCATTCCATCGTATGGAACAAGACGTTCATGATTTAACCCCGGCGAGAGTTAGCTAGTGGATCTGAGCTGGGCAGTTACTGTCAGCCTAGGAGACTGAGCAGTTGGAGGGTCAGAGTCCAGATAAGACTAGGTCCCAAACTAAATGCAAAACTGGGCCCAGGTGACAGCATTCACTTGAACTCAGTCAGCCTCAGCAGACTGAAACCTCCACCACCTGTAAACAGAGTAGGACATTTGCAGTGGATCATGAAAGTATCTTTTTTAATGCAAAGCATCTCTAAAGACAAGCGACTGAATTTTTGCAAATCTTACCTTTTTTGATGCTTAATGTTTTCAGCTACTTGAAGCTAAAAGAGCAGAAATGGTCCCGGATGTTAGAATAACCTGTACGTGAGGCCGGTAATTTGGACACCCCTAAAACGCTATAGAACTGAATTCATTTATCAGAAGGCAACTCAAATTATTTTCAGTCCCTAATAGCTTGGTTTATATTCGTTCCGGTTGGCTAGAACTGACTGTGTGTGTCAAATCTCTGTAAATCAGCAGCAGAAAATGGAGCAGTTTTATCTCACCATCCGACAATTTCTCATAGCGAGCATGGTTTAATGACCCATTGCTTCTGATCAGCCCAAAAGTGTGACATGTATCTTCCTCCAAGAGGCTGAATGCAGAGTGGACTCATTGATACAGTTCTTCTGTCACAAAATATCTCTGACGGTGCTGGGGCGGAGGGGAAATACCTGAAGATATTTCCCACTTGTGCTGGCAGCCCTCTCCTGTCTGCTTCAGAATTTTTCGATCCCTGAGAAAGAAACCGCACGTTTCTCTGGACCTGAGCCCGTGGAATGCTGTCCTCTCCCGTCTCTGCACTGAAGATCTCGTCTCTGCAGCTGGTTCTGTAGCCAGCTCACTCACTCACTCACTCACTCACTGACACGCAGCTGGGTCTGCCTGACTAGTTCCCTTCTCAAGGAGGAGCAGAATCTCCCAACCAGACTGTTGTCTTAAAGGAGAAGTCCCATTTTCATTCGAGTTGAATTAAAGGGTTAGCCAGCCGAGACCACACCCCCCCCCCCCAACACCATCAATAGTTAAGTGGCTAAAGGATCCCAAGAGAAGTAAACAGGGTGAGGCAGCCCCCTCGGATGGGAGGAGGGAGGTGGTTTCCAAGGTTAAGATGCTTAGCAACTAAAAGGTTTTTCTTTTCCCAGAGGAGCTACAAAGGTCTTCATATAATTTAACAGTGTGTCACAAATGCACATCTCATCAATTATTCCTGGCAGTGTTCCACTGAGGCACAACATCTTAAAGGACCCCACTCACCATGCAAAGGGCTAATCAAAATGAAATGGTGCGAGACATTACCAAAGCTGGAAATAGAAGATGGAATGAGACAAACCAAGGAGTGACAATCCGATGATCCCATCCTCAAATTTTGAAATCCTGTGGAATATAGAATGTCTGGGGTGGAGGGGTCAGGGGGCAGGTGCGAGGGGTTTGGAGCAGAAGATTAATGCACAGATTTCAATGAAGGTTGAAAGGAAGGAAACTGTGCAAAGCAGGGTTGTCCAGGTCATTAGAGGAACAAGCCCCTTTCACAGAAACACTGACCGTAGCGATACAAAGCAAATAACAGATGGAGAGGCTGGAAAAATGGGCAGTAGCAAGGTGGTTTTACTGTAATCTGAACAACCATCCTGCCTTACTGATGAAACCGTGAGGAGGGACTGAATTACCACAGGGAGCTGGGAGCTTTTGCACTCAATTCCTCATAGCTCCGACAAGCAGGGTTATTATGCTGCAAACCCTTTGATCAGGCTGGGCCCAAGCTCTCTGGATTTGTCTGTGAATGGCATCTTCACATTTGTTGCTGTTATCAGCCAAACGGAAACCTTAAGGATATAGATTCTTCAACAGTTTTGTTCACAACCTCTCAAACAGGAGATATCCTGTGTCTGTCAGTCTACTGGCTGTAGCTAAGAAAATTCAGGGGCTCCAGAATTCATGCCACTGTTACTTGTTCGCAATTTCTAACCTGGGACTCATTCGGCCTGTTTACTTTCTTAAAAAGCAAGCAATTCTAGCTTTACCTTATATTTGTTTTTTTGCCCTGCTCAGTAGGCTAGAAACAACGGCCTAGTGATTTTATTGCTAGACTATTAATCCAGAAACTTAACTAATGTCCTGGGGAACCGGGTTTGAATCCCACCACAGCAGATGGTGGAATTGGAATTCAATAAAAAATAGCTACCGTGATCCGTGAAACCATCGCCGATTGTCGGAAAAACCCACCTGGTTCCATAAGGTCCTTCAGGGGAGGAAATTTGTCCTCCTCACTTGGCCTGGGTTACATGTGACTCCAGACCCACGTAATATTGTTGACTCTCATTTACCCTCTGAAATGAACTAGCAAGCCATTAAGTTGTACCAGTTGCTACAAAGGCTTTTCAAGGGCAACTATGGACAGGCAATAAATATTGGCCAGCCAGCAATGCCCACAAATGAATTAAAGAAAGATGCTCGGTTGCATATCCGACTCAAGGCTAATTTTCTCACTGCCTATTTTTGAACTCTGCCAAACTTCTACTCCTATCTTTTATTGATATGACCCATCAAATTCAGTGTTTCCTTCTAGTTAACCTCCTGAACACACACACACGAGGGATTCATCCAGGAGATTTCCACCTTATTCTGTACAAAATCCCCATCATGTACCATGTCCTCAGTGAAATGATTTTAACACAGTCTTCACCTTAATACAAAAAGCCTATCATAGTCTTTCCCCACCTTCTGTGGCCCTGTCTTGATTACCACAGTACACAGCATCATTGATTTTGTTGCTTTATGACTTCCAGGTGACGTTACTGAAATATATAAGATTCTTCAGGGACTTGGTAGGGTAGACATGGAGAGGTTGTTTCCTCTTGTGGAGAGTCTAGGACCAGAGGACAAAATATCACAGCACATCATCGAAGACAGAGATGAGGAGGAATTTCTTCTCTGACAGGGATAGTGAATCTCTGGATTTGGCTTTACCACAGAGGGTTGGGTCATGGAGTATCATCAAGGTTGGGTGGGACATTTTTAATCAGTAAGGGACTCAAGGGTTAAGGAGAAAAGGCAGGAAAATGGGGCTGAGGAGTATCAGACCTACATGAGCTCATTGAATGGTGGAGCAGACACGATGGGCCAAATGGTCCACTTCTGCTGCTACATTCTATGGTTATCTGTCTTCCTATGACACTCAGTACTCCTCCTCGAAACAGTGTGTCTTTTGTCACCTCTGTTTTCTTTCCCTTCACACTTGCATACAAGTGTGACTGGGATTGTTTTGCCGTGGTAAAGGCAGACAGGACCTTTGTTCAGTGCCTCACCTGGAAGATAACACCTGCGAATGCTGCACTGAAGTTATGTATTCAAGACCTGGAGTGGGCCTTGAACCTTACGGCACAATCGATAATAAATGGTGATTTGTGACTCCTGTAGGTCTGCAGTCAACATGCTGCAGACTGCTACTCTGTCCCTAATGCTCCTGGGCACTGCCCACGATGGTGGTCTTTTCTCAACTCATTCACTGGATGTGGATTCTGCTGTGTTGGCCAGCATTTATCGCTCATCCCGAGTTCTCAACTTTGTATCAATCAAAATGCAAGTTTTTCAGTATAAAAGCTCTTCTAATCCGCCAGTTAAGGTTTGTCAGAGGGGCAGGTAAAAGTATTGTCTCATTCACAGAGCTTAACATGTTTAATATTGAAGTTGGATAAAATGTGGAGCTGGAGGAGCACAACAAGTCAGACAGCATCGGAGGAGCAGGAAAGGTTCCAGACCCGAACCGTCAACTTTCCTGCTCCTCCGATGCTGTCTGACCTGCTGTGCTTCTCCAGCTCCACATTTCATTGACTCTGACATCCAGCATCTGCAGTCCTCACTATCTCCTAAGTTTACTATTGAAGGCATGTTTAGGGTTGGGGAAGATATCACTGGAAAACATTTATCCATCTACACTGTTGGCACAGTGGCTCAGTGGTTAGCACTGCTGCCTCGTAGTGCTAGGGATTCAATTCCAGCCTCGGGCAACTGTCTGTGTGGAGTTTGCACATTCTCCCCGTGTCTACGTGAGTTTCCTCCGGGTGCTCCGGTTTCCTCCCACAGTCCAAGAATGTGCAGCTTAGGTTGGATTGGCCATGCTAAATTGCCTGTAGCATTCATGCTAGATGGATTAGCTATGGGAAATGTAGTGTTACAGAGATAGAGCTGGCGGGAGGGATTGGGCCTCGTCAGAATGCTCTTCAGAGGATCGGTGTGGACTTGATGGGCCGAATGGCCTGCTTTCACACTGTAGGGATTCTATGATCATTTAAAAACCTAAATCATTTTTGTTTTCCCTGCAGGATATGCCGCTGTTCTCGCCATGGAGCTGTGACTTGTTAGGGTCTTCTCATTCACTGTGGTGCAGGTATGTCTTAGAGAAGCCAAAGTAACTAATGAAAAATATGCAATTGCACAGATCTTGGTGTTTCTTAGATCAGAATCAGAGGGGGTGTTACACCATTACATGTGCCTGTAGTATCTTTATGGTAGTAATCGCATTTCCCTTACCATTCAACATTTTTCTCATTGTGCTTATTAAGTATTGCATTTGTCATGATTTCAGCATGCCCATGCCTAAATGGGTTTTATATTCCCTTGTGTGGAAAACCTTCCTCCGCCACTCATTATATTTTGAGTATAAATCCTAGGCCCTATTATTAATTCGGTACTGTTCGATCCTTTCGTAACCTCTCTTGGATTTCTTGGAAAGTTCTCTGCTGCTGTGAAAATGGCCTCGTGGTTTTAAAGCCTCCCACTGTGATTATTGTCTTCCTGCCCCCAGTGAATGCAAGGTGTATTATTCTCCCGTGACTTCACCGTCTTTGGATTGAAGCAGGTCACATTATGCTCAGAGCCAGAGTTGAGTAATGTGCAACCTGAGTGAGGAGTGTCATGATCTGCCTCCTAATAATCTGCATTCTTCACAGTGATATCTGTGGCGAACGTAACTGTGTTGGGGTATGAAAGTGTTGGTTCATGGTGACATCACTGTGTTCAAATATGAATTACTTCAGTCTCGGTCTGTCTCAGGTGAGCGCAAACGTCTTTGGCATAGAGATCATCATAGAATCGTAGAGATGTATGACATGGAAACAGACCCTTCGATCCAACTTGTCCGTGCCATCCAGATATTCTAAATTAATCTAGTCCCATTTTTGCCAGCATTTGGTCCATATCCCCTCTAAGCCCTTCCTGTTCATATGCCCATCCAGGCACCTTTTAGATTTTGTAATTGTACCAGCCTCCACCACCTCCTCATTCCATACATGCTGCACCCTCTGCGTGAAAAAGTTGCCTCTCGGGTCCCTTTTAAATCTTTCCCCTCTCACCTTAAACCTATGCCCCTCTAGTTTTGGACTCCTGTACCCTGGGAAAAAGTCCTTGGCTATTCACCCTATCCATGCCCCCTCATGATTTTATAAACCTCTTTAAGGTCACCCCCTCAACCTCTGACGCTCCAGAGAAAATAGCCCCAGCTTGCCCCTATGGCTCAAACTCTCCAATTCTGGCAACATCCTTGTAAATCTTTTCGGAACCCTTTCAAGTTTCATAACATCTTTCCTATAGCAGGGAGACCAGAATTAAAAGCAGTATTCCAAAAGTGGCCTCACCGATGTCCTGTACAGCCGTAACGTGACCTCCCAACTCCTATACTCAATGCACTGATCAATAACGGCAGGCGTACCAAATGCCTTCTTCACTACCCTGTCTACTTGCAATACCGCTTTCAAGGAACTATGAGCTTGCACTCCAACATCTTTTTGTTTGGCAACTCTTCCCAGGACCCTACCATTAAGTCCTGCCCTGATTTGCCCTACCAAAATGCAGCACCTCATATTTATCTAAATTAAACTCCATCTGCCACTCCTCGGCCCATTGGTCCATCTGATCAAGGTCCAGATTCTACAAGAGTTTTACAGACTTAATGGAAACTATTGTAGTAACTATTCCCTAAAGGTTGTTTTATGACAAGATATTAATTAACACGGTTTCATTGCATAATACTGGACCTGAAATAGCCTGTGCATCAACATATTCCTTCAGAAAGCTATCTCAGACTAATTGCAGGTGTTTTTTTCTCCACAGCATTTACCAAGTGTATACTGTATGTAGATGAAGTCACCCATCATTACTGTATTGTCATTGCTGCATTCACCTTCAATTTTCTGGTTCATACCATGCCCATACCATTGTCAAATCCTAAGCTGAAGTTCTAAGCTGAAATGAACTTTGGCACAATCTGTGCAACCTTTCCTCACTTGACAATGTCTGCATTCCAAGAATTAACCAAGTGAATCCTTTGTTATTTATATAAATGATCTGGATGTGAATGTACAAGGCATGATTAGTAAGTTTGCAGATGATACAAAATTAGGAGGTATCGTTGATAGCAAAGATGGTTATCAAAAATTACTTGATCAAATGGGGAAATGGGCTGAGGATTGGCAAATGCAGTTCAATACAGGTAAGTGTGAGGTGATGCATTTTGGAAAGTCAAACCAGGGTAGGTCTTATACAGTGAATGATAAGGTCCTGAGGAGTGCTGTGGAACAAAGGGACTGAGGAGTACAGGTACATGGTTCATTGAAAATGGCATCACAGGTAGACAGGGCGGTGAAGAAGGCATTTAGCATGCTGGCCTTCATCGGTTGAGACATTGAGTATAGGAGTTGGGACATTATGTTACAACTGTATAAGTCATTGGTGAGGCCGCACTAGGAGAATTGTGTATAATTTTGGTGACCCTGTTATAGGAAAGACATAGTTAACTTGCAGAAGTGTGCAAAGAAAATTTCCGAGGATGTTGCCAGGACGAGTAGGCAGTAGTAGGAGTAATAGGGAGAGGTTGGCCAGAATAGGACTTTATTTCTTGGAACATAGGAGAATGAAGGGTGACCTTATTGAGGTATATAAACTCATGAGGGGCGTAGATAGGATGAATGCATGTAGTCTTTCTCCCAGGAATAGGGAATTGAAAACTAAAGGGCATAGGTTTAAGGTAAGAAGGGATAGATTTAAGTAGGACCTGAGGGGAAGCTTTTGCATGCAGAGAGTGGTGCGTACATGGAATGGGCTGCCCAGAGAAAGTACAATAGGAACATTTAAAAAACAGGAACAAACACAAAGTTGCTGGAAAAGCTCAGCAGGTCTGGCAGCATCTGTGGAGGAGAAAACAGAGTTAATGTTTCGGGTCTGGTGACCCTTCCTCAGAATCGATGCTATGTTATAAACTGACGTCTTTCCAGCCACCATCAGTTCTGAGAAAGGGTCACCGGACCCGAAACATTAACTCTGTTTTCTCCTCCACAGATGCTGCCAGACCTGCTGAGCTTTTCCAGCAACTTTGTTTTTGTTCCTGTTCTATAGCATCTGCAGTTATTTTGGTTTTTACATTTAAAAAACATTTGGAAAGGTACATGGGTGGGAAGAGTTTAGAGGGATATGGACCAAATAAGGGTAACTGGAACTAGCTGTGTGGCACCATGGTCAGCATGGCCCAGTTTGGGCTGAGGGGCCTGTTTCTATGATGTTATTACTTTATGACTCTATAAGTCAAATGCCCGGTTTAGGTAGGTGCCCCTGATCAGTGCTGAAGAGCGAAGGTCCATTCATTGTCACTTTGCTTAGACTTGTCCAGAGTAAGAGAGGTTGTTTCAAATTGAATGTTAAATGGTAGAACAATTAAGATTGGGAATATGCACTTGGGAGTCCAGAATTGGGAGGCAAGGTTATAAGGGGTTAAGGAATGGTGGAAAGATAAGTAGAGCCACAAGATCATGGAGGGAAAGTACTGACTCAGTAGATAGTGGAGTCCCACTGAATGGCATGCATGTAGGTTGTTGTCTCTCAAAGCTGGTGGTGGTAGATGGAGACAGATTGGGTTGCTGCTTGAGAAAGGGCTGGAGGCGCCAGGTGAATAGACCTGGGGCCAGAGACCTGAATTCGCCAAGGATGATAATTGTCACAAATGTGGCTCAGTGTGAGGTAAGGGAATGGATTCAAAATGGAACTGATAGGCCAGGAATTTGTGACGATCTCTTGGGGGAAGGTTGAGTGGTGAAATTGTGGCTGGTTTGAAGTGGACAGAGGTGCCTGGAGGGGAGCAGTGAGTGGCATTCTAAATAATTGATCACCCATTCTGACTATCACCGACCCTGCATTACCTTTCTTGGCCTTTCCACCTCATTTGCAGGACCACATCATTGGATCCACTTACTCCTGTCCCTCCTTAGGACTTTACTGCGTGGGGAAACAACTATTCGTGAGAGTTTGAAAGTTTGATGGCTAATTCAGCTGTTGCAAAAGATATTGTTTAAACAGCCACTTTGAAATCATAGAATCCCTAAAGTGTGGAAACAGGCCCTTCGGCCCAACAGGTCCACACCGAACCTCAGTGAAGCCAACCCAGACCCATCCCCCTATAACCCACCTAATTGACACATCCCTGGACACTATGGGGTAATTTAGCATGGCCAGTCCACCCTAACCCGCACATTTTTGGACTGTGGGAGGAAACCGGAGCACCCGGAGGAAACCCCGTGCAGACACAGGGAGAACGTGCAAACTCCACACAGACAGTCACCTGAGGGTGGAATCAAATCCAGGCACCTAGCGCTGTGAGGCAGCAGTGCTAACCACTGAGCTACCTGATCAGATTGTTAGGTCCAAAACTGTACCATCATGCTTGAAGACATATGTGGTCACTTGTGCAGGATTAGTTCTGTTGCTGGATAGAATGGGTTAGGTGTTTTGACTGTTGCTCAATAATGGCACTATTTCTTTGTTTTAAAGTAACAGAACGAAAGCAATCAAAACATGAAGCTCTTTAGTCAGGAATCTTTTATGGAGCAGTTATTTCTCTCCAAATCAGTAATTACTTTGGTGATTTCAAAGGAAGACATTGCCCAATATAGGTATAGTTCTTCCATGGTATTTTATTAGCACACTTAATAAAGCATTTGCATCAAGTTCCACATTGAAACGTGCTATATTAATTGTGATTTTTATGCATTTATAGCGGAATACACGGTGATGAATCGTGTTTGCAGCCATAATTGCTTTTTTTTGGTCCGTCAATTAAAATGGACAGCTGCAGCGCTCCCGCTCTCTGAAACTGCAACAGAATGCAAACCGAGATAAATTATCCTGCGAACATTCCCCTGGGTGTCTGTTCCACTTTAAAGGACTCAGTTCTCTGTGTTTCAGAGAGCCCACTTAATCAGCGAGCGGGATCTCTGAGGCTTGAAATACGACAAAGCCAGTGTGCATGAGATGACTAATCATCAGCAGGTCTCCAAACAAAGATGTGAATCAAAGCAGGGCACATAAATCAGCATGAGACTCTCATTATTGAGCATGGACTGTGCAGTATGATGTGACAAGAGAAAAGTAAAATCGGCTACTACATCAATTGTTTTCCAAGCCAACAATATGTAATTAATTGGTAAATTCCAAATTCGACATTTGGCATTCGACATTTAGCATTAGCACAGAATGGGTCACAGCACTTTGGCAGCCTATTTACATTCCTTTTATGATGCTTATTTTCATCGCAGTCAAAAACAATTAAAACAGTGTGGAGCTGGAGGAAGTTGTATCAGAGATAATAGGTACTGCAGATGCTGAAGGAACACAGCAGGTCAGGCAGCATCAGAGGAGCGGGAAAGTCGACGTTTTGGGTCAGGACCCACACTGCATTAACTGTATTGACTCTTGAGTCCAGCATCTGCAGTTCTTGCTATCTCCGAAGTCAAAAACACCCCAGTTGCTACAGCTAAACAGTGCAGCTCTTGAACACTCTCCCCGCATCACCTCCGACGGCACCAATTCAGCACCAATCCCTGTATCTCCAGCAAATGGTTACATTATACTATGGTTATATGTTACTATATGGTAAATGTAAAAGCCCTGGGGAAAATTGATGTACAGAGAGATCTGGGTGTTCAGGTCCATTGTTCCCTGAAGGTGGCAACGCAGGTCAATAGAGTGGTCAAGAAGGCATAAGGCATGCTTTCCTTCATCAGACGGGGTATTGAGTACAAGAGTTGGCAGGTCATGTTACAGTTGTATAAGACTTTGGTTCGGCCACATTTGGAATACTGCGTACCGTTCTGGTCGCCACATTACCAAAAGAATGTGGATGCTTTGGAGAGGGTGCAGAGGAGGTTCACCAGGATGTTGCCTGGTATGGAGGGTGCTAGCTATGAGGAGAGGTTGAGTAGATTAGGATTATTTGCATTAGAAAGACGGATATTGAGGGAAGACCTGATTGAGGTCTACAAAATCATGAGGGGTATAGACAAGGTGGATAGCGAGAAGCTTTTTCCCAGAGTGGGGGACTCAATTACTAGGGGTCATGAGTTCAAAGTGAGAGCAGGAAAGTTTAAGAGAGATATGCATGGAAAGTTCTTTACCAGGTGGTGGGTGCCTGGAACACGTTGCCAGCGGAGGTGGTAGACGCAGACACGTTAGTGTCTTTTAAGATGTATCTGGACAGGTACATAGATGGACAGGGAGCAAAGGGATACAGACCCTTAGAAAATAGATGACAGGTTTAGACAGAGGATCTGGATTGGCGCAGGCTTGGAGGGCCGAAGGGCCTGCTCCTGTGCTGTAATTTTCTTTGTTCTTTGTTCTATTAAAGAGGAAAAGGCAGTGGGCACAGGAAGAAAAGGATGTCAGTGGGTATTTTGGGAAAATGTCTGAGGTGTTTGGTGGCTTAGCTTGCTAGCCTTCAGCTTGAGAGCGCGGTTGAAAGGTCATCAACTGGAAACGAGTTCCCCAGCAATTCTTCCAGGTGACCCCTCTGCACAAGTTCTGAGCACGAACAGGATATCACATGCGTGGATCTTGATGGCATTCCTACTGACATACAGAGGAGGCACTTCCAGCAGTGGTCACTGGATAAGTGATTGGGAGAGGAGGGACTCTGGCTTCTTCCACCCTTCTCTAGCCCAGGATGTATTCCAATGAAGCGCTGTGCAAGTTTGAGGAACTCACCTCATTTTCCACTTAGGCACTTTTCAACCTTGAGGCCACAATATTGGATTCACTAACTTCAAAAACTGACTACTTTTATGTCTGTTCTCCATTTTCCTTACGCTCCACCCACCCCTGCCCTACAGAGACATGTGCATGTTACACACACACACACACACACACACACACACACAGACACTTGTCTTGCTTACTTTGCACTTAGTAAAGAGGACCCATTCTCTCCCTTTCGCACTTTAATTTACACCCATTTTATATCTCCACCTTTAACGACCCCTTTGTCTTTTGAACTGGGCCTCTGCCTCTGTAAAGAGCACTAAAAAAAAATTTCGGAAGAAGAGCCATTCCAGACTCAAAATGTTAACTCTGTTTCATAATGCATAGGCCCTGCCTGACCTGCTGAGTTTCTCCAACATTCTCACAGTCAGCTGTGTCAGACCCATCTCCTACACTTTGTCCCTCATCCCTTCTCTTCCCTCCCACAAGAGTGATAGGGTCTCATTAGTCCTCACCTACCATCCCACCAGCATCCACATAGGATCATTAGCCGCCACTTCCGCCACCTGCAGTGAACTGCCACGACCAGGGATGTATTCCGCTCCCTTCCCTTTTAAGCATTCCACAGTTACTGTTCCCTCTGGAACACCTCGGCCCACTCCTCCTCCATTCCCAACAACTGCCCACACCTCCACAGCACTTTCCCAAGCAATCGCAGAAGGTGTAACACCTGCTTATTTACCCCCTCACTCTCCAAGACCCCAGACACAGTTTCCATGTAAAGCAGTGGTTTAACTGCATTAATCTCGTCTCCTGTATTCACTGCTCACAATGTGGTCTGCTCTACACCGGGGAGACAAAACGAAGACTGGGTGACCACTTGGCAGAAGACATACGTTCTGTCCACAAAAATGACCCTGGGCTTCCAGTTGCCTGCCCCTTCAACACACGACCATATTCCCTCACCAACATCCCTGTCTCAGGCTTGCTGCAGTGCTCCGGTGTAGCTCAGTGTAAGCTGGAAGGACAGTACCTCATTTTCCTTTTGGGGACCCTGAAGCCTTCAGGACCTGCATTCCAGGATCTTGACTTGAGCTGAGGAGTTGAGTCCTATTCAGGGGGTCAATACCATCCTGCCCTCTAGACCCTCCATGGTACATGTACTGTGCTTATTCTGAGTGACATACATTCTGTGTAATGTATGTTTTAATACGCTCACAGCTTCCAGAGCCACTTAAGTCACTTAATTTAGGCTGACACTTCAGCAGGGCGAAAGTGTGCAATTATTATAATTGAGTTCAGTCGTGGGAGGAAACTAGTCAAAGTTTCCAGTTTAGATAACATTTGAAACAATGTACCAGCAGAGGAGTGCTGTAATTTAGTTAACAAGCTAAACACTGTTCTGATTAAAGAACAAAGAACGGTACAGCACAGGAACAGGCCCTTCGGCCCACCAAGACTGCACCAACACATGATGCCTTTCTAAACTATAAACTTCTTGCCTCTGTGTGGTCCATGTTCCTCTATTCCCTGCCTATTTATGAATCTGACAAAGATGCCTCTTAAATATTGCTATTGTATCTGCCTCCACCACCTCCTCTGGCAGCATATTCCAGGCACTTACCACCCTCTGCGTAAAAAACCTTGCCTCTCATGTCTTTAAACTTACCCCATTTTTCCTTAACCTGTGTCCCCTATTAATTGCGATTTCTGCCCTGGGAAAAGACTCTGACTATTCACATCTCTCATAATTTTGTAAAATTCTAACAGCTTGCCCCTCATCCATTGACATTTAAGTGAAAACAAACCAAGTTTGTCCAAACTCTCCTCATAGTGAATACCTTCAAAAGAAGCCAATATCTTGGTAACAAGCATGGGGCTGGATGAACACAGCAGGTCAAGCAGCATCATAGGAGCAGGAAAACTTGACGTTTCGGGCCTAAACCCTTCATCAGAAATGGGGGAGGGGAAGAGGGTTCTGAAATAAATAGGGAGAGGGGGGAGGCGGATAGAGGATGGATAGAGGAGAGGATAGGTGGAGAGGAGGCAGACAAGTCGAAGAGGCGGGGATGGAGCCAGTAAAGGTGAGTGTAGGTAGGGGGGTAGGGAGGAGATAGGTCAGTCCAGGGAGGACGGACAGGTCAAGGGGGCGGGATGATGTTAGTAGATAGGAGATGGGGGTGTGGCTTGAGGTGAGAGGAAAAACAGGTTAGGGAGGTGGAGATGAGCTGGGCTGGTTTTGGGATGCGGTTGGGGGAGGGGAGATTTTGAAGAGGTCAAGGGAGGGTAAGAGGCCTTGGGGTGGTGTCCAGGAGGAGGGCTTGTGTTGGAGGCGGGAGAAGGGGTCAGTAGAGGGACGGTTAGATTTGCGGTTGGAGAAGTAAGCGTGGAGGCGGACCGGCGGGAAAACTGCTCAATATCCAAGCGTGAGCAGTATCTGGTTCCGTAGGCAGGTACTAAGAAAGGTGATGTGGCTGTAGTACCTAGTTTGCTTCAGGACGTGGTCGAGCCGTTTCTGTACCCTCTGCAAAGTCTCCATATCCTTCTGATGACCAGAATGGTACACTATATTCCAAATGTTGTGCAACTGAAGTTCCATATGCCTGCAATATGATTTGCCAGATTTTATGCTCTGTGTACTAACTAATGAAGGGAAGCATGCCATATGCCTTCTTAGAGTCATACAGCGTGGAAGTCAGTACAGTTACAACACTTAAAAGCAACTGGATGGGTACATGAATAGCAAGGGTTTAGAGGGATATGGGCCAAATGCTGGCAAATGGGACTAGGTCATATCGGGATGTCTGGTCGGCATGGACGAGTTGGGCCGAAGGGTCTGTTTTTGTGATCACCTTATCCACTTACGTCTCCACTTTCAGGGAACTGTGGACCTGGAGGTCTGTATTTTGAAGCTGCTAAGGGTTCTGCCATTTACTGTACAGGAGGAGGATTGGGGAGGAGGGGTACGAGGTAGAACTGGAGAGAGGAAGCAGAACCGTTCCTGAAAAAAGCCATTAAGGTGGGGAATGCCCCAGCCAGTTTGTGCACAGCAGGATTCCATATGCAGTGGTTCAAAGTGATGTTGATGGAAGGATAAACATCAGCTGGCACATTCCCCTGCTTCTTCTCAATAGCGCTGTGAGGTGGCTAAAAGGCCAACAGTGCCTCAGTTGAATGTCTCATCTAGAAGACGGTATCTGGTGCATCCCTTACTCACTACTGTGCCAGGAGTGTCAGCCCAGATTGTGTGTTCCGTTCCATGGATTGGAAGATGAAGCCACAACCTTTCAACTGAGGAGGCAGTGCTACTCATGGCCACTTGCCATAGAGGTACCCTTCTATCCTGCTATGTAGCCTCTGATTCTTTCTTGTCACCCATGTGTGCCCATGATTCCAAAGACACCAAGTGACTTGTGACCCTATCTGATGAGTGTAAGTAGATTGTTCACCAGTGGAGGGAATCACAACTCAAAACCCATTCTCACCTGATATCCAGGTAAATACATCTTCTCAGCAGCAAAACCAGGGAATAAAGTCTGCAATTAGAGAGCAGGGACGTCAGGAGGGGCTGGGGAGATGCGGAATTTCAGGAGGTTGCAGATATAACTGGGCACACCTCTGATCGATATAGAACCAATGATGCTGATGAAGCAAAACAAAGCAAAAATTTGAAAAGGAGAAACTGTAAAAAGGAGTGTGATTTTTGCAGGAGCCTGCAGGGCATTTAAATGGTCATTGGATAAACATAGGGATGATAATGGAATAGTGTAGGTTAGATGGGCTTCAGATCGGTTTCACAGGTAGGCGCAACATCGAGGGCCGAAGGGCCTGTACTGCGCTGTAATGTTCTATGCACACAGTGATGTGACAGTATCAGACTCAGTACACTGCAGAACGCACGTCAAATGGAGTAGCAGTCACTGCAAGGTGCAGTGCGTCATTACAAGAAGCTCAAAGGGGTGGACTGGAATTCTAATCAACAGGATGTACATTGCACAGCACTGACAGGTCAAAAGGACTGAAAACACCTAAACCGGGAGAGTGAGCTTGAGAGCACTAAAGTTTCTGAACACAATGATAGGTCTTTTGCGCCACCTTCGTGGTGCTTTTGAGGCTGTCAACACACTCTTCATATGTGCACCCTTTCGGTTGAGATGGGAATGGGAACAGGAATGTTACTTTGCCAGGACACCTCTGAAGCCAAAGGTAATGTCCGTGCCTGTCTTAGTAGCAGCGATAACTAACAGTACATTGTAGGGGCATAATATTTCTGCACCGCACCCTGAACACAGCATTTTACCGAGTAGATCATGGTTTATACAGTCATACAGCACGGAAACAGATCCTTCAGTCCAACCAGTCCACGCCACTCATAATCCCAAACTAAACTAGTCCTACCCATCTGCTTTTGGCCTGTATTCGTCCAAACCTTTCCTATTCCATGAACTTATCCAAATGTCTTTTAAACGTTGTAACTGTACCCGCAACAATCACTTTTTCTGGCAGTTTGTTCCACACGTGATGCTAAATTCGGTCTTAGAATCCTCTGATTAACCTGAGATCAGCTGTCTATCAACTAAAATAAACACTTGTGAATTTACCTGGGAGATAGGACTGGCCTAGCCATAGCGAGTAACCTGGATCTTGTAGAGGTAACTGAGTGGTGGAGTGGGAATGTTACCCACCGTCAGAATCTTACATTTTTTACTCTTCCTTTTGATGTTAGGGGAGTGGTCCGGCGCAAGCTTTGAAACGCTGAAACTAGTTAAAAACATAAAAAAAGGTGCAGCAGTAGACCATTCAGCCCCTCGAGCCTGCACCACCATTCAATACGATCATGGCTGATCATGCAATCTCAGTATCCATTTCCCGTTTTCTCCCCCATACCCCTTGACCCCTTTAGCCACAACGGTCACGTCCAGCTCCCTCTTGAATATATCTAGCGAACTGGCCCCAACAACTTTCTGTGGTAGAGAATTCGACAGGTTCACAACTCTCTGAGTGAAGCATTTTTTCCTCATCTCAGTCCTGAATGACCTACCCCTTATTCTTACACTGTAATCCCTAGTTCTGGACTTTCCCAACATCAGGAACATTGTTCCCATATCTAGCCTGTCTGGTCTTGTTAGGATTTTATATGTTTCTGTGAGATCCCCTTTCATTCTTCTGAGTACAAGCCCAGTTGATCCAGTGTCTCTCCATATGTCAGTCGTAGCATCAGTCTGGTGAACCTTCACTGGACCCCCTCAATAATAAGGTTGTCCTTCCTCAGACTAGGAGACCAAAACTGCACACAATACTTGAGGTGTGACCTCACCAAGACGCTGGATAATTGCAGCAAGAATGGCTATGTCACCTCTCTCTACTAGGACTGCCATCCTTGGATCAAGCAGCAGCTGCTGGAGAGGATCCAGAATAATCGAACAAAACCTTGGGGGACACTGGTCCCTGGTGCATTCCGTTTGGCAATGCCTGAAACAATCATACTGCGCTTACCAACCAGACAGCAGCATGTCTCTTACGCAACATATAAATTGTTGCTCCCTCTGAAATTCTGATATTCATGCATCTGTCCTGATGAGTGAAGCTTCTGATGGAAGTCAGGTTTGTGAAATTAATGTTGCTTGGTCACAGGGACTAGGAATCCCAGGGGCGTGCTGAGGGCTGCTGCCTGTGATAGAGGTGGCAGGAGGAATTGGCACACTGTTCATCATTCCCTGCCAGGCTGTGGGAAGCTATACAACGTGTGTTGCCACTCTAGACAGCCTTTATCACAATGCATTACTAGATCTGACATAGAGCTAATTGTTGGAAGTTAAATGGGAGACCTATTGCAGTACTTGGGCTGTACTTGGCTTCTTTCTGGCAAATGTCTTAATTTACTCAGCACTGTCTCCCTTAGTTCATGTTTGTTCCTGAGAACCTTAAGCAAACTGCCAACTTAGCTCACGTATTGTTTTAATATGGGCTCCTTAAATTCACTTCCACAGCCTTTTATTTCTGGAGCTATCCTCTTACTGACTTTGAAGCCAACCAGGTCCTGCCCTAACTGTATTGGAGACTGCTAAACTGCACTGTCGCTGTTACAGGCTTTTTCTTTCTGAATGATCTGCTTCTCACTGAATCATGCCCACTCACTTTCTAGATAATTCTGTTTCTCAAAAAATCCTTTACTCTGTCTCCCTGTGTCAAATGTGACAATGCTGTCACTTTATTTTGACTATTTTTTTGAAGAGAGGTTGTGAGGCAGAGGTACCCAACTGACTACTGAAATCTCTTGAGTAAACAGCTTCAGAGGCCTTGGGTTTTTTAAACAGCCTGAATGGGCGTGGCCAGCTCTCACAGATCCAGATTTCTCGGTTTCGGTTTCTCCAGTGACATCAGAAGCTGTTGGGGTCTCAAATGAGTTGGAACCTTCAGTGGATGTCTCTTAGCTGCTACCCTCTCTGAATCTTCTCAATGTTGTTTCGTCCTGGACTGGAGAACTGCATGTGACAATCTGTACCTAAATTTTCCTTTTTGCCGAGGGGTGTGTTTATGGGATGTCACTGTATTGGAACAGTTAATTAATAATAGTTACTGTATCTATTATTCTGTTAAACTTAAATTATTTCAAATTATTCTAAATTCCACTTTCTTTGGTTGTATTTTAACTGCAGTATTTAAATAAATGGTGTTTTTGCTTAGCATCACGTAGTTTGACCAGTTAAATTACATCTGGATCAGATTTTGCATTTGCCTTTAAAATAAGAAAAAATTAGGGTGTTAATATTTTTGAGAGGATATGGTCTGATCCATAACACAAAAGACACCTTGTTACTAGGCAACAGCTCAATTTTTATTTTTCTCTCTTTTACTCGTTGTTTTCTAAAGCACTGAGCTATTCATCGCAAGGGTTTTTTAAAAAATACACAATACAGAGATGCAAATCAAACTTAAAGCTATGCATGGTTTTGTCCATATTGGAACCCAAATTTCCAAATAATAAATTGTGAACGTTCATCTTGTTGGCAAACCATTATCTCAGCTTTCTTGCTGCTGGTATATCTCAGAACAGTGTCCCAGGTGCAACTAACTTTACCTCCTTCGTCAACTGCTTTCCTCTGGCATTTTGTCAGAGCTATTCACTGATTGAAGTTAGACTTCGTTTTCAATTTAGAAGCACCTCCCAAACCCACGGACTCCACTGCTTATAAAGAAATATGTAGCAGGTACGTGGGAATGCTATCACCTCCAAACTCACCCATGACCTTAACTTGAATGTGTTTCTGTCTTCCGGTATTGTTCCAACCAGAATCCTAAGCTCCCTCCCTAACAGCAGTGTGAAAGCACCCACATTACATGGGTAGAGGGCAGTTCAAGAAGGAGGCACTCCACCAGGGCAGCTAGGGATGGGTAATTAATACCTGCCTTCCCTATACTGCCCACATGCAGCAGATATATGGGAACACCACCCCCTGCAAGTTCCCCTCCGAGACACTCCCCATCCCGACTTGGAAATATATCGCCGTTCTTTCACTGTCGCTGGGTCAAAATCCTGGAATTCCCTCCTTAAGGGCATTGTGGGTCTACCCACAGCAGATGGACAGCAGCGGTTCAAGAAGGCAGCTCACCCCCACCTTGTCAAGGGGCAACTAGGGATGGGGAATAAATGCTAGCCAGCCAGCAATGCCCACATCCCACAAATGAATAAATAAAAAATAAATAATTTTACTAACAGTGAGTTTTTTTATTCATTCACAGGATGAGGGCATCGCTGCCTAGACCAGCATTTATTGCCCATCCCTAATTGCCCAGAGGGCAGTTAAGAGTCAACCACATTGCTGTGGACCTGGAGTCACATGTAGACCAGACCAGGTAAGGATGGCAGTTTCCTTCCCTAAAGGACATTAGTGAACCAGAGATAACACATTGTAGAGCTGGAGGAACATAGCAGGCCAGGCAGCATCAGAGGATCAGGAAAGTTGACGTTTTGGGTCTGGACACTTCTTCAGAAATGAGGGAGGGGCAAGAGAGCTCTGAAATAAATAGAGGAGGGGTGGGGCTGTGGCATATAGGTGGGATGGTGATAGGTGAGTGCAGGTAGGCAGTGATGGGAGAGAAGATGGACAGGTTGTGTCAGGTCAAGGAGGCAGGGATGATAATGGGATGAGGCTGGGGGTGGGGAGATTTTGAAGCTAGTAAAGTCCACATTGAGACCATTAGGTTGTAGGCTCCCAAGGTGGAACTTGAGATGTTGCTCCTCCAGTTTCTGGGTGGTGAGTTTGTGACATTGGAGGAGGCCAGATGGGTTTTCCCCAGCAATCAACAATGAATTCATGGCCAAATGCCAGATTCTTAATTCTAGATATTTTTGTTGATTTCAAATTCCACTATCTGCTGTTGCGGGATTTGAACCCTGGTACCTAGTACATTTGTCTGGGTCTCTGGATTAACAGTCCAGTGATAGACCATGAGGCCATTGCCTCCCCATTGAACTAACTTGCCTCGACTGGAGTGAGTTCAAAGCAGTTAAGCAGTTCAGAGCAGGTTTAACAGAATAATAGATGGAATGAAAGACTGCCTTATGAGGAAAGGTTCCACAGGCAAGGCCTGTATCCTTTGGAAGTTAAGAGAGTCAGAGGTCACTTAATTGAAACATATAAGTTCCTGAGGGGACTTGACCAGGTGGAAGTGGAGAGGATGTGGTGGTAGGAGCTCGAACTAGGGGATCTCAAGCCCATTGGTCTACGACTGCTTTCCATAAGGTTTCTGATTGCTCTCCAGTTATGTATTTTTTGAAGTGTGTTAACACTTCGAATATTTTGTGTAGTTGTCAAAATTAATAGAAGCAATGTTATTGTGAAAAGACTCTGAAACAAAAATCTGGAGGTTTGAAGACAGATTACTTTCCCTTTTTTTTGAAACGCCTCACTACTGTAATTGTATTGTCTAATAAGAAATCAAAAATTGATTTCTTTTTCAACTTAGCTTTCACTGTTGGCTGTACAAAAGAATATTGGTAAGGTTATAGTCTGACTTTCTCCATGTTCCAATTTCATTGATTAACACAACGTGTCGAACCACTTTTTTGTTTTATTATTTGTTCTCTCTTTAAGGTGAAATAAATCCATGCCTGGAAAAGGAACAGTTTACATCTTGGGCATCCAAAGTCAGCAGCAAGCATTCCGAGGTAAGATATAGAGTAAAGCTTCCTTTGCATTGTCCCCCATCAAACACTCCCCAGGACGGGGACAGCACAGGGTCAGATACAGAGTAAAGCTCTCTCTACACTGTTCCCCCATCAAACACTCCCCAGGACAGGGACAGCACGGGGGTAGATACAGAGTAAAGCTCTCTCTACACTGTTCCCCCCCATCAAACACTCCCAGAACAGGGACAGCACAGGGTCAGATACAGAGTAAAGCTCTCTCTACACTGTTCCCCCATCAAACACTCCCCAGGACAGGGACAGCACGGGGTTAGATACAGAGTAAAGCTCCCTCCTCACTGTCCCCATCAAACACTCCCAGGACAGGGACAGCACGGGGTTAGATACAGAGTTTCCTAAGTTTTGCACTACGTATATGCACTATGTTCAGTCAGAGAGAAGCACCTCTCCTGCATCAGTGTGTGTGTTAGTGGCTTTTATCTGAATGTGGATCAGATATAAAATACCAAACTTGCTAAATGACTCTCAAAACTGAAAACGCAGAAATAGACTGAAATGTATTGGAAAAGTGGGGGAAGTGCAGGGATAATACACTGACTTTACACCTCGGACCCGTGTGCATCTCTAACTCCTACTGATCGGGTAAATATATCCCTTTCTTTGGACGCTCCCAAGATTCCGAATGATTGATAATTGAGGATATCATCCACTCAACAAGTCTACAGCCAGCGATTTGTTTTTGATACATTCACCATGAATGAACAGTAATTTCTTCAGGAGGAACAGTAATTAGCATGGCACGGTGGCTCACTGGTTAGAATTGCTGCCTCACAGCACCAGGGATGCAGGTTCAATTCCACCCAAGGGTGACTGTTTGCGTGAAGTTTCATGCCACCCCTACCCCCACACAAAAGGGTTTCCTCCCTTAATACTTTGCTTAACAAACACGTCTCTATCTCAGATTTAGAGAGGAGGAGATTTAATTGAGGTGTATTAAAGTCTGAAAGGTGACCTTTTGCCTTCACAGAGATGTCAGTAACCGAGGGGGGACCAGGTTTAAGAGTGACAGGTAGAAGGGAGTTGAGAACCTTTTCTATTCAGAGAGCTGGAGAGTTCTGAAGCTAATTTTCTGAAAGAAACTGCACTTACTCATTGTATTTTAAAAAGTACTTGTGAGAAATGGAGATTGAGGGAAGAATTGACAGAGGTCTACAGGGTTATGAGAGTGTTGGATAGGTGGACAAAGAAATTCTGTTTCTGATAGCTGATAGATACAAGAACAGAGGACATCAGGGTTCTGTGTGAGAGTCACTTGACCTGAAACATTGACTTTGATTTCTCTCCACAGATGCTGCCAGACCTGCTGAGCTTTTCCAGCAATTTCTGTTTTTATCTCTGATTTACAGCATCTGCAGTTCTTTCAGTTTTTACAGAGGTCACCAGTTTAAGGTTTTAAGTGAGAGATGTATGGATGAGCTCTAGAAGGAATTAAACTTGGTGGGAGGATGCAGGGTGACCTGACTGAATTGTTCTTTGCCGCGCTAACATGGACTCAGTGCAACAGAATAATCCCATGATGTATCCTGAAGTGCTGTTTGGTACAAGGCTATGGGACCAACAGCTGGAACCATAGTTTAACTGGTTTTCTTTTCCACTGGGTTTCGATGCAGTGGACCAAACAACTTCCTCCTTATGCTTTATTTCTGATTAGCAAACATGACAAATTTAATTAGGTGGGCTCCTTTGTTGGAGTTTGCTGGTAAGAAAAGTGAGTTTGCTGTGGGAAATTAAGGAGCAGTAATGTCGACAAATGTTTTTCAAGCTTCATTTTACCAAACGACAGACAGAAATGTGGCTCTTCTTAGTTTACCAGGCCCAGATTGTGTCCTGAAAGAATCATAGGATCCCAGTTTAGCCCATACCAACTGTCCAAAGGGAATCCCACCCAATTCCCCTATTTCCCATGGCTAACCCACCTAGCCTGCACACTATGGATGATTTAGTATGGCCAATCCACCTAGCCTGCACATCTTTGGACTGTTAGCAGATTGTTAAATGGTGGAGCAGACTTAAGGAGCTTAATGATATACTCTTGTTCCTATGTTCCTGACACTAGTCTTTATCACCACAAGCACAATTTTTTTTAGTATATTTGGATCACCCCATTCTTTTCCCCCTCCTTTTCATCATTTATATAAATGATTTGGATGTGAACATAGGAGGTACAATTAGTAAGTTTGCAGATGACACCAAAATTAGAGGTGTAGTGGACAGTGTAGAAGGTTATCTCAGAGTACAAAGGGACCTTGATCAGATGGGCCAATGGACCAAGGAGTGGCAGATGGAGTTTTATTTAGACAAATGTAAAGTGCTGCATTTTGGAAAGGCAAGTCAGACCTTAACGATAAGGTTCTGGGGAGTGTTGCTGAACAAAGAGACCTTGGGGTGCAGCTTCATAGTTTCCTTAAAAGTGGAGTCACAGGTAGATAGGGCAGTGAAGAAGGCGTTTGGTACACTTGCCTTTATTGGTCAATGCATTGAGTATAGGAGTTGGGAGGATCATGTTGCGGCTGTACAGGACATTGGTTAGGCCACTTTTAGAATGCTGTATGCAATTCTGGTCTCCCTGCTGTAGGAAGAATGTTGTGAAACTTGAAAGAGTTTAAAAAAGATTTACAAGGATGTTGCCAGGGTTGGAGGGTTTGAGCTGTAGGGAGAGGCTGAATAGGCTGGGGCAATTTCCCTGGAACATCAGAGGCTGAGGGATGACCTTATAGAGGATTATAAAATTATGAGAAGCATGGTTAGGGTGAATAGCCAAGGTCTTTTCCCCAGGGTAGGGGAGTCCAAAACTAGAGGGGCACAGGTTTAAGGTGAGAGGAGGAAAGAATTAAAAGGGACCTAAGGGGCCACTTTTTCACGCAGAGGGTGGTGCATGTATGGAATGAGCTGCCAGAGGAAGTGGTGGAGGCTGGTACAATGAGAACATTTAAAAAGCATCTGGATGGGTACATGAACAGGAAGGGTTTAAGAGGGATGTGGGCCAAATGCTGGTAAATTAGAATCCCTACAGTGTGGAAACAGGCCCTTTGGCCCAACAAGTCCACACTGACCCTTGGAGCATCCCACCCCAACCCATCCCCCTATAACCCACACACCCCTGGGCACTATGGGGCAATTTAGCATGGCCAATCCACCCTAACCTGCACATCCCTGGGCACTATAGCACAGCCAGTCCACCCTAACCTGCACATCTTTGGACTGTGGGAGGAAACCAGAGCACCTGGAGGAAACCCACACAGACATGGGGAGAATGGGCAAACTCCACACAGTCACCTGAGGCTGGAATTGAACCCAGGTCCCTGGTGCTGTGAGGCTGCAGTGCTAACCACTGAGCCACCGTGGGACTAGATTAATTCAGGATGTCTAGTGGGAATGGACGAGTTGAACCAAAGGGTCAGTTTCCACACTGTACATCTCTATGACTCTATGTGACCCTTGCTGGGGGCCACAGTTGTGTAGAAATCAGTAACCTCCCAGGTGTCTGCTCTTAGATCAGTCCTACCCCGCACCCCCCCCAACCTATTTGTAACTGTCTGCAGGATCAGTCACTGAGTGGTGATCAGGAGTACGAAACCTTGGCTGATTTTGCTCCATCCTAGCCTAGAGGTACTGAGCCCAACTCCAGAACGATGTCCTGGTGCTATCCAGGTTGAGGTGACTCACAGCAACAAGGTCTGGGACTTAACACCACAGTGTCCATTAGCAAAACTAACTTGTAAATTAAATACAATTAGCTGTCCCTGGGAAGAAGATCTTAAGAGAAAATGTGAGACTGGCATAAAATGCTGCACCTTACCTCAGCTCTCTGACTAGATTTTTTTTAATGGAAATAGCTTTTTTGAAATAAACACTTGGAAAATGACACATCAAAAGAAAGGCACTGTTTGAAGGGAGTACAGGCTTAGAGGTTCTCTCATTAGTATCTCTCTTTAATCTTAAACCATTGTAAACATATCTAAGAATACAGGACAGCTCTTAACTAAGAGATGATAGAGGCAGGAGAGGCAGCTGTGTGAAGATGCATTTATCCTGACCAATTAACAAGCTTTTAGAGACGCTGAAAGCTTTAAAACGGCTTAAGGCAATTAAAAAATTGCACTTTGATCAACAAAGTGCTGATCCACAAGTTGTGACACCTCGCAGATCCGCAGACAGATTATTAAGTTCCTGAAAAGTAGCTGAGCTGTTCTTGTCGTGGCTTAAGGACTAAAAGTACCACCTTTTCCATAGAGACCACAGAGGAAGCTGCTCAAAAAACCTCTCCTGACATTCCTAGGATGGATTCCTGGATGGAATTCTGAAGAGACCCCTTGGACTGCAGAATACTGACCTATGTGACTACCTTCTGCAAGTGATAGAGGGAGGCAAAACCAGGACGGCTCGAAAGGTGCCTGTATCCTGGATCTCAAACGAGCCAAACATGAAGATGTCCCCTCTGGTTTGAGGTCTGCATTACAGTGAACGGCAAGATTATTAGCATAGCCTCAAGCGTGTGAGACTGTTAGCAGACTGTGCCTTTCATGTAAGTGCGTGAATACACCTGTCTCGAAACCGCACAAACTGCAAGAAGCTAAGGAAGGCTACTTTCTGTGCTATAGGAATCTGTGACTACCTGGATGCATGGGATGGGGCAGGGGGATGGGGGGCTGCTGTTGGCAGTGTTACAGTTGTCTTTGGGACTAGAGAATTGGGGAGAAACAAGTCATGACAGTAAGAGGTATTTGCTAGTAATCTTTACAAAAAGTGCAGCAGTCTAACAGTTTCAGTGGGTAAGTTCAGGAGCTCCTTTATTGCTTTGATTGGACTCATTGTTGTCACATGTACCTAGGTACAGTGAAAATTTCTGTGAGCGGTACAGGCAGATCATAGCGTACAGAGACATACTGATCATAGGGTGATTGAACAGAGTGAGGCATACAAGGTATTGGCTGCACGCGTGGTGCACAAAGAGTGAGATTAACATTAAATCTAGATAGGCCCATTCAGAGTCTAATAACAGCGGGGAAGAAGCTGTTCTTGAACCTGTTGGTTCGTGTGTTTAAGCTTTTGTATCTTCTGTCAGATGGAAGAGTTTGTAAGAGATTATAACCAGGGTGGGATGTGACTTTGATGATGTTGGGATTGACACAGTAGTATGCACCATCTGGTCTTATTCCAAACTCATTTCATCTGTGACCTGCCCAGTACCAAGCTGTTAACTGAATGCAACTAGTTGCCTTGAATTGCCAAAGTGGTCACATCTCCACAGAGGCTTCTCAGCAGCAGGATCTCTGGTCGATTTCCCACTTCCCAATCTGGGGACGCTGAAGCCAACACACTTATCAACTTGAGTGCTGAATGAACATCGTAGCAAGCATTGCCACTCAGTGAGTAAGTTCACTTACTGAGAGGTCTCAGGCAGAAAGGGAATGAATGAGGAACAGCCTGCAACAGTGGACCTCCTGTACAGCTAGACAAAAGCAGTATTGATATTAACACCCTCTGAAATTACTGACACATTCCCTTGGAAGGGAGTCCCCTTGACAATGGGCCTAGTGGTATAATCCCTGGCCATTAAACCAAAGACCCAGGTAATGTTCTGGGAACCCAGGCTTGAATCCTGACATGGTAGAATTTGAATTCAATAAAAATTTGGAATAAAGAGTCAAATGATGACCATGAATCCATTGCCAATTGTTGGAAAAACCCATCTGGTTCACAGATGTCCTTTAGGGAAGGAAATCTGCCATCCTTACCTGGTCTGACCTACATTTGACTTTAGACCCACAGCAATGTGGCCTGGCCAGCGACACCCTCACCCCTAATGGAATGAATTACAAAAAAGAATACAATAGAATACAATACTCAGAGGAAACTAGCGCTTTTATTGCAGAGTTAGTGCAAAGGGGGAAAAAAATAATGATATTTATTAGATGAGCAAACCTAGAAATTTTATAACTTCGTGAATCCTCTGGTGTTCACTGTGTCAGAGTTGGCAATAGAACATGTTACTGGTCCCAAAGAAGGTAGCTTCCATGTGGCACACATTCAGCTCTGTAAAAACAGAACTGAGAGGACTGTGGTTGTAGTTTTCCTGTGGGAACTGTCCACAGCAACATGAGTTAGTTTGCTCAGCGTGTGCGGAATCACTGGCCTATTATCCAGATCTCCAGCATCGCAGAGTGCTTCTCAAGCAGAGCTCTGCTTGTCAAACCAGAGTGATGAGCCACTATCTTCACATTTACTGCAGACAAGAAATTAGAAGAACATCGTTCTCAATGAATCAACTTTGGTATCAACTTTTATCGGTCTTTTCTCGATAAAAGTTTGTTATGATGTTGATGGAGTGTGCTCTGTTAAGAATGAGACTTTTTAAAATTAGTACAAATAGGTTGTGTCAGGGAACAGTGACAGGAAGGAACATTAATCATAATAACACTGTCCAAGGCTTCTCAAAATTACAAATGAGACAGTCAATTGGTAATTTTTTTCTCTCAAATCTGTTTACCCATCCCTCCAATAATTCAGTTTCAAAGATGCAAGATAAAAACACTTAAGCGTGCCCAACAGAAATAATCTGATTTCTGAAATGTTTGCTGTCTCGCTAAACTGATTGGTTTGAATTGATTGTTGCTGTACGCTGAATGCAGACCAGCTGAGCAACGGCCATTATTCAGCTCGGGGGGGGGGTGAACCGCGATAAAAATTGCATCGGGCTTGAATTTTTCAGCCTTTGTGTCTCTGGTAAGGATATCTCATTCCAGAAACTCCCACATGAAATGAAATTGAGCTGTAAGAAGCAAAGTGGATACTGTCATGGGTGGACAGTCAAGAGAAGTTCTGGCTGGAGTGGTCACCATGCCTGAAATTGAAAGGAACTTGAGTTTTAGACTGAAGAAGGATATAAAAGGCAATTCTGTTAAGAATTGAACTGGGATTAGAAGAATATGCTATAACCATGCTAACTAAACACCAAAGGAGGCAAAAATGTAGCTTTTTCAAAGATGCTGGAGAAACTCAGCAGGTCTGGCAGCATCCATGGATAGAGAAACAGTTAACGTTTGAGCCCAATATAAATTCTTCAGAACTCTTCCGTTATGCAGACAGTTCAGCTTGTTCTGTAAAAACCTAATCTCCTTCTACGACTCTCTCGTAATATCTAGAATGACCAGAAGATGCATCCGCAGACATATATAATGCAGATAATGAAAACAAGCCGATTTACAAAGAAAGCAAGACTGTCAAGGATAAGGCTTTAACAGGGAAGGTTAAGGAGCAAAGGGGGTGGTGATGGATGGAACATTGCTCACTTAGCCAGACAAAGAAACATACAACTGCGAAGAAGACGCATTAGACGTATTTACAGTTCATACCCATTTGATGGGCTTCGGGTGGAGTGAAATCTTCATTCCTTCTGCATCACTTTATCCATCACAGAATCAATTTTGAGCAGTCGAATTTAATCAGAACAGCCATGAGACAATGGCAGGTAAATCCAACAGCTTCAGCTAAATGACAGCCTGAAGAAGCTCATAAAAACTCTAAAAATATGTAAAGAAATTATATTACTGCCCACAAGCCATAGTAAATTACTTTGCAGTCTCCTTGCTATCCAGCTGTCACCCCTCCCCTTAACCAGGAATCTAGCTATGCATCTGTTGTTTACAGATGCCTTGCAGAAATTGACTAATTCTTACTACTGTTTTCTTGTGTAGCAGTGTTATATTGATTCCATTAAATATTACACTTGTTAATGGAGCTTAATTGTCAAATTTGTGTTTTGAATGATAATTTTAAAAAGAAAGCTCTGTAAAAGGATCAGACAGTGCAGCAAATTGGATATTGGCCACTGTCTGGGCTGACATTTCAATCGTGTATAGACTGAACAGAGATGAACAGTTTCTCTCACCTCTCTCCCTCTCCCTCTCTGCTCTTAAGAAGCCTGCAGCAACGAGTAGGCTCAGCAGCTGTAAGTCAGTAATGACAACAGAAACATTGTTCAGCAGTGAATGGTAAGAAAAAGAGCTAAACACACTTCATCAGAGCACAAATGAAAGGAATTTGAGGACATGACAACTGAAATTTGACTGTAATTGGTTATAGAGTGACAGTCTCATTCACAAAATAAAAGGAACAGGCCCTTCGGCCCATGATGTGCTGAACACAACACCAAATTAAACTAATCCCTTTTGCCTGTCCATGTCCCTATCCCTCCATTCCTTCCTTATTCATGTGTTATCTGAAAGCCCCTTAAACACCCCTCTTGTATCTGCCGCCACCACGATCGCTGGCAGCACATTCCAGGCACCTACCACTCTCTATGTATAAGAACTAGCCCTTCGCATCTCCTTCGAACTTTCCCCCTTTTACCTTAGATGCGTGCCCTCTAGTATTAGATATTTCAACTCTGGGAAAAAGATTCTGACTATCAACCCTATCTATGACTCTCTTAATTTTATAAATTTCTATCAGGACTCTCCTCAGCCTCCAGAGAAAAGAAACCCTCGTTTGTCCAGCCTCTTACACTTCATACCTCTAATCCAGGCAACTTCCTGGTCAACCTCTTCTGCACCCTCTCCAAAGCCTTCATATCCTTCTTGTAGTGTGGCGACCAAAATTGAACGCAGTACTCTAAGTGCAGCCTAACCAAAGTCTTGTAAAGCTGCAACATGACTTCCTAATTCTTGTACTCTATTCTGACCTATAAAGGCAAGCATGCCATATGGCTTCTTTACCACCTTATCTACTTGTGTAGCCACTTGCAGGGAGCTATGGACTAGGACCCCAAGTGTACGGCCTTTCTGTTTTCTTGTACAGAAAAGCCTCAGAATTTTTCCAACATGCCCCCACCCACCCCCACTCTGGAATTCACAAAGAATTGTGTGTGCCGTTTACTGCATCTGTCCTTACTGACCTATCTTGAAATCTAGATCTGCAATGCCTCAATTTGGAAACTGTTTTTGCCAGGGAGAGACTTTACATCTCTTGCCTCACATTGTACCGATGTTAACCTGATGTGGTTTTACAAAGCTCTTCTCCATCAATCCAGAATGTCCAATTTGTCAGACTCACATCTCTTGTGGACAGTTTGTCCCTTTGCCTCATCATCCATGGTCAAGCCTTCAACAATTGAGGCCTCACACTCAAGTGTTCCTGTCCCAAATACTCCATATCCGTTTCCTGCTCAAAATGAACCCCAACCAAGGTCACACTGTTAGTATCTCCTATTAGAGGTGCTTAATATTCATATGTTTGGTATTAATTTCTTGCATTTGCCTACTAAGTGAGTTGCTTTCAGAAAGCAGTTAGATTCTCCCCTTCCTGATGGTGGTGCAAAGGGCAAATAATTTGGCAAGTAGTTCCCTGGCAGGGTGGGGTGGGGGTAATACACGCTCCTTTCTAGCCCCCTCAGGAATTAAACTGTGCACAAGAAGATCCATGCGCAAACTTCGTGATTTGGTCAACTAATGGCCACTTTAAGGACCTCAACTTGCCACTGGCCTAATTGCCTGCCTTCCCAGGAAAGATGAAAAGTGGCCCGACTTCCCAACTGGGAAATCAGGTCAACCCAGTGTGTGCAAGCAAGTTGCCCACAAGAATCTACCCCTATTGTCCTTTTTGCCTCTGACCACCCCATCCTTCCTCAACCTGCGACTGCTCCCAAAATAAGAATGACCTGCTTGCCAGTGCAGGTCTTCAATGACCTGCTCAGCCTGTGCTTCCAGCAGTGATCTCCAGGTCCCAGTGGTTGCCAGTTTCTGATTGACCTTCAGTGACAAGGCTCTTGGCAGTCAGCACTTCATGTACCTAATTCAGTGCTTGATCCAGTGAGTTTTCTTGGTGGTGCGGGTTGGGAGTCAGTTCTCCCAGATGTTGCCTGCGTCCCCCAGAGAGCACCAAATCCCTGTCTGCCTGCTTAAATTGGTACGATTTCAGCAAAAGACAGAAGCATAAGGGCAGCATGGTGGGGGGCGCTCAGTGGTTAGCACTGCTGCCTCACAGGGCCAGGGATCCATGTTTGATTCCACCCTCGGGCAACTGTGTGGAGTTTGCACATTCTCCTTGCATCTGCGTGGGTTTCCTCCGGGTGCTCCAGTTTCCTCCCACAGTCCAAAGATGTGCAGGTTAGGGTGGATTGGCCATGCTAAATTACCCCATAGTGTCCAGGGATGTGCAGATTAGGGTGGATTGGCCGTGCTAAATTGTCCCATAGTGCCCAGGGATGTGCAGGTTAG
>JAHRHZ010000183.1:1022637-1076373 GCA_024137785.1 Ginglymostoma cirratum | reverse complement strand
ACATCTGCCAATGTGGTATACTGCATCCGCTGTACCCGTTGTGGTTTCCTCTACATCGGGGAAACCAAGCGGATGCAGTATACCACATTGGCAGATGTGCAGGTGAACCTCTGCCTGATGTGGAAAGTCTTCTTGGGGCCTGGGATTGGGGTGAGGGAGGAGGTGTTGGGCAGGTGTAGCACTTCCTGCGGTTACAGGGAAAAGTGCCGGGTGTGGTGGGGCTGGAGGGGAGTGTGGAGCGGACAAGGGAGTCGCGGAGGGAGTGGTCCCTCCGGAAGGCAGATAAGGGTGGGGAGGGAAAAATGTCTTTGGTGGTGGGGTCTGATTGCAGATGGCGGAATTCCTCAGACGATATGTCCATCCTTGGCCTCCTGCAATGCCACAGTGATGCCACCCGAAGGCTGCAGGAACAGCAAATCATATTCAGCCTGGGAACCCTGCAGCCCAATGACATCAATGTGGATTTCACAAGCTTCAAAATCTCCCCTCCCCCAACCGCATCCCAAAACCAGCCCAGCTCATCTCCACCTCCCTAACCTGTTTTTCCTCTCACCCCAAGCCACACCCCCATCTCCTATCTACTAACATCATCCCGCCCCCTTGACCTGTCCGTCCTCCGTGGACTGACCTATCTCCTCCCTACCCCCCCACCTACACTCACCTTTACTGGCTCCATCCCCGCCTCTTCGACTTGTCTGCCTCCCCTCCACCTATCCTCTCCTCTATCCATCCTCTATCTGCCTCCCCCTCTCTCCCTATTTATTTCAGAACCCTCTTCCCCTCCCCCATTTCTGATGAAGGGTTTAGGCCCGAAACGTCAAGTTTTCCTGCTCCTATGATGCTGCTTGACCTGCTGTGTTCATCCAGCCCCATGCTTGTTATCTCGGATTCTCCAGCATCTGCAGTACCTTTTATCTCTGCCTTCCTATATACTGTGGTTTGGAACTCCCCGTTGGTCATTCATTCTAACCTGACATCTACAATACGTGGACGACACGTTTATCATCATTAAACGCACCAAGTTAGAAGAGACACACCATCTCATCAACAACGTTTTCAATGAGAGCAAATTTATGAGAGAAGATGACCAACTTCCGTTTCTCAACGTCAAGGTAGAACGAATGACCACTGGGGAGTTCCAACACTATTCAAACAGGTGACAACTCATTGCAATATGCCAGAACTATGCAGAAAGAGGAACAACACCTATACAAGGTCTTTGCTAACAACGGATATCCCAACAACTTCATCTGCAGTTGCCTACTAGATACACAATGCTAAGAGGGCAGAGTACGCCCAATACACTGGCCACACTACCCTAAATCAAGAACATGGGAAAAGACCCTTGCTATTCACTTTTTCTATGCCCCTCATGATTTTATAAACCTCAATAAAGTCACCCCCAATCTCCTACACTCCAGCGGAAAAATGCCCCCTCTATTCCCATAAACATCCTAGTAAATATTTTCTGAACCCTCTCCAATTTAATAATATCCTTCCTGTAGCAGGGCGACTAGAACGGCACACAGTACTCCAGAAGAAGCCCCACCAGGACGTTTCCTGTATAACCTCAACATGACATCCCAACCCCTATACTCAAAGGTCTGAGAAATGAAGGCAAGTGTGCTAAACCCTTCTTAACTAGCCTAACTACCTGCAAGGCAAATTTTATATAACTACATATCTGAACCCCTCGGATTCACCATTTTCTCGGGATAAGGGGATTATTCTCAAAGAGACTGAGCAGAGCAGGAGAATATTGTCTGGATTTCTCTAAAGTTCAGATGATCTCATTGAAATATATAAAAACTCAAAGTGACTTGAAAGGCTACACGCAGAGAGGAACCAGGGTCCCAGTCTCAGACTAACGTGTTGGCCATTTAGGACTGAGATAAGAAATTTCTTCAAAGGGTAATAAGCCTTTCTGATTGTCTATCCCAAAGAACTGTGAATACTTAGCCAGTGAATATATTCAAGTCCAGAGATAGCAATAACTTTTGAATGCTAGAGAAATCATGGCAGAGATGTGGAAAATGCAGAAATTGGTAGCTGAAAAAGAGGATCAGTAATCATCTTATTGAATAGTGGAGCAGGCTTGAGGAGCAGAATGGTCTACTTCTGTTTGACAGAATTCTTATTGTGCAGGAGGTTTCCGATGTTATGCAAGCCTTTCAACTATGTAAAATTCCTGATCACTTGTATTTTTGACAAATTAAATAAGTGGGCAAACATATGTCAGATAACCTGGATAAATGCGAGCTGATTCACTTTGGTAGCAGAAAACAAGGAGGCGCATTATTATCTGAACGGTGATAAATTAGGAAAGGGGGAGGTGCAATAAGACCTGGGTGTCCATGTACACCAGTCTGAAACTAAGTATTGCAGGTAGCAGCAAAGAAGGCAAATGGTATGCTGGCCTTCATGAGAGGATTTGAGTCCAGGAGCAGGGATGTCTTGCTGCAACCAAACAGTGCATTGATCAGACCATACTTTGAATACTGTGCGCAGTTTCGGTCTCCTTAACTGAGGATGGTTGTTTTGGCCACTGAGGGAGTGTAAAGGAGGTTTATCAGAATAATCCCTGGAATGGCTGGACTGATATATGGGGAGAGACTGGATTGGTTAGGACGATATTCACTAGAGTTTAGAAGATGGGGGTGGGGTGCGATCACATAAAAACCTGTAAAATTCTAACAGGACTGGACAGGTTATAGGCAGGAAGGATTTTCTCAATGACCAGGGAGTCCAGAACCAGTGATCACAGTATAAGGTTAAGGGGTCGTGCCTTTTAAGACTGCGATGAGGAGAAATTTCTTCAGCCGGAGTGGCAAGCCTGTGGAATTCTCTGCCACTGGAAACTGCTGAGGACAAAAATTTGAAGGCTTTCGAGAAAGATGTAGATATATCTCTTAGGACAAAAAGGACCAAATGATACGGGGAGAAAGTAGGAACAGGAGACTCAGCTGGATATCATATTGAAACACGCTTGAATGGCCTACACATGCCCCAGTATTCTGTATTTATGTTTCTATATCATCTGCATTCTCTATATCATTCCTAATGTGTAATACAAAGAATATTCCAACTGCTAAGAGAGGTCGTATCAAACTCAAAACATTAAGTTTCTCCCTCTATAGATGCTGCCACACACCCCAAATTCCCCCACTCTCATCTCCAGTATCCACAGTATTTTACTTTGGTTAGATCCTAACCAGTGATTTATAACAGTAAATGGAATTTAATCTGGAAAAGTGTGAAAAAATGCGTTTTGGGAGCAAAGAGAGGTACAGAACAAACAGTAGAACCCTAGAAAGTACAGAGGTACTTTGGGGTGCACGTCTACAGACCCTTGAAGGCAACAGGACAGATGGACAGTTGCTTAAGAAGACATAAGGCATAGCTGTCTTTATTAGCCAAGCAATGCCATTGTAAGGTTATGACTGGACTAGAGAGGGTACAGAGGAACTTCACCAGGGTTGGAGCATTTTAGCTATGAAGAGAGACTAGATAAGCTGGGGTTGTGTTCCTTACAGCAGAGAAAGCTTAAGGGTTATCCGATTCCCCTTAGTAGAAGGGTCAATAACCAGGGAGCACAGATTTAAGGTAAGGAGGTTTAGAGGGATTTTAAGGAAGAATTGTTGCTGGAAAATGGGGGAATGGATAGTTGCTTTATAATCAGCATTGGACACGCTGGGCTGTAGGGGCTCTTTCCAAGCTGTAAATGCCAAGATTATTTACAAATTTTCTATTTAAAAAATCAAAAAGTTAGCAGAATATTACAGAAACAATCTAATTCTTTTTCCCTTCTTACCGATAGCAGTCGCACTATTGCAATCCTCTTGCTGAAGTCTGCTTCCCTCTGGTGGATATTTTTCAGGTAGGAAATCCCACAGAATGATTACCAGCGAGCTATTCACTTGTAGAGGTATCACAGATAATCTTGACCATTTTTCTTGAAGGCGTAAACTTTCATGAGGTGGTTACTGGACAGAACAACAGAACTGGCAGCCCAGAGGGAGGCAGCCCAGTTGAGAATCAGCCCCAACCACATCAATCGGGGGCAGCATGGTGCCTCACAGCACCAGGGACCCAGGTTCGACTCCAGCCTCAGGTGTCTGTCTGTGTAGAGTTTGCACATTCTCCCCATGTCTGCGTGGGTTTCCTCCCACAGTCCAAAGATGTGCAGGTTAGGTGGATTGGCCGTGCTAAATTGCCTGTCGTGTTCAGGGATGTGTAGCTTGGGTGGGTTATACGGGTATGGGTCTGGGTGGGATGCTCTGAGGTTCAGTGTGGACTTGTTGGGCCAAAGGGCCTCTTTCCACACTGTAGGGATTCTATGAATTCTCCAACCTGTTTGAAATCAGGAATCAAAGCTCCCTGCCTGAATGGTTTACTTGCAAGCTTCCTTAACCAACTGAACACTTTGTCTATTTTAAAATAACGTTTTTTGCTACAGCCCAAAACTCTTAACAACGACAAGCAAGGCACTAGAAGACGTTTTAAATGCACTCTTTATTTTCAGTACAATAAGAAGCCAGTAAATAGAGATTATAATATTCCAAACGAGAACTTCAAATGGGAACACCAAGGCCACTCCATTCATTAGTAAGCCTTTAAGGGAACATTTTGAATACCCTAGTGGAGCCAGATTATTAAAACAAGCTTGCTCTGTGGTCTGTTAGGTTCTTTCCCTTCCAAATGCAACAGCATGTTCAACAGCTTTCACTTCTGCTGGTATGGATTTGGGGTGGATCAGCGGCTGATGATGTATGAGCACCTGAGAGACAGCCATCAGAAATAGCCGACTCCAATTTATCCATTTCAGTCAGATGAAGTCCTTCACAATTAATCAAATGAGTATGGTGTGAGCAAACACTGTTATTCACTTTAAATTCTGTGCTCCTTAACCCGAGTGATGTGGATACTAGTATCAAGCACTCTCATGTTCGGTACAGAATTTGTTGGCTGAGGCATAATTTCAGGCACACTCTTCCCCATTGAACACTCCCAGGGCAGCTGCAGCCTGGGTTAGATGCCTGATTCATATCAAACACTCCCAGGGCAGAATGACATGGGGTTAGATACAGAGTAAAGCTCACTCTACACTGTCCCCATCAAACAATTCTGGCACAGAGTTAGATTCAGAGTAAAGCTCACTCTACACTGTCCACATCAAACTCCTGAAGCAGGTACATCACAGGGTTAGATACATTGCCAAAATTCTAACCTTGAAAGAACATTCTCTGCACTAAACCAACATTTGCACTTTTCCTACCAGTTATTCTTGTCTCTTGAACTCCACCACAGAAAAGCTCCAATTTTTTTTTACCAAAAATGCCACCAAAAATGCCAAAGGTGGCCAAACATCAATAGGTCACGTGTTGATTTCTTTAGGGTTTGGTGGGGAGGGATGGTAACCTTTCTGCTAGCATCTGTATGGATAAAACCTGATTAGTATAGGGATAAGGTGAAGCTTTGTTCTAAAGCCACAACTCATCATCACAACCAAAAATGTGGAAGTCAGTTGGCTTCTTAAGGAGAAAAAATGGATGAATTCAATCAGACTTTTTGTGAGTCCATGACATCTGCTGTGCACCTTCTGTTTATATTTCAAATCGCCAACAATGCAGTTTGTCATCATTTTCCATTTTTATTTAGCTCAATACCAACCTTTTCTAACATTATATTGTTCTCAAATCCCTTGCCAGTAAAATCAATCAAATTTATAAACCATTTCCCCAACCTACGTAACTTCTGAATTAAGCATTATAAAACTAGTTGAAAAGCACACAACATCCTTATAATTCTGAAATACAGTTTGGATATTATAAAAACGTTCTGGCTACTAATGGTGATCCAATGATACTTTTTTCCTTGGGTATGGATCTTCTCATTTCATTCCTCCTCTTCCTTGCCTCACTTTGTGGAGTTGTTGATTCAGCTCCCCAGGGAACTATACTCTCCAGCACCTTACTTGATTGGTGATTCTGTCTAAATTGAAAAACAGCTGGCTAGTTAACAGACTCTGTCGAACACCCACGCATTGTCCAGCAGGGGTCAGTGGATGGTGAGTCCCAGCTGATTTTTCCATCCCTAACACTATTTGAAAATATTAGCAAGATTGGCTTAACTCTTGTGTGCACTGGCAGGAACAATGGCTGTAATCTCTGCTTCTGGTGTTCATTTGTAAAATTACTTTTGAGATTGAGGTTCCTCACTTGCAAAGGATGGGCTGAATTTTGATAAGCAATGTTTTACAAAATTGCTTATGGAGATCTTAGTCCATGTGTTACGCAAACCACTAGAAATGCTCTGCTCCAGTTTCTAAGGAAGCACAGTTCCTTTTAAATTCAGGGCCAAGCCACTAAACCATTTCTCAACTTTTATTTTCTAAAGCAAAAATGATTTAAACAAGAGGAAAGAAGAATCCTCTCGCAAAAGCAGTTTCAAGTGCTCACCACTCAGACAGGCTGGGTAATACAACCTAGATATGAATCTACATCACTAGTGCAATGGCTTTGCCAATATATTGGCAGAGTGGTGTAATTGGATTAGCAGGTTAATTGGTAAAATAGGTTTGGCTAACCCAATAGGACAATGGCACTGGGTGTACAAAGTCTGTACCCTTGGCAGCATCACAATGGCACTAAGTTAACCACTTCTGAGATGATTCATTTTGGAAGGTGAACACTTGGGACTTGAATCATTTTCTTACATTGCTGAAACTGATGTGTTCTTCTCTTGCATCCTTCAAGGATAAGCTCACTTCTCATTAATCCCTGCAAAAGATTTCCCCTAGATTCCACATTTCACATCAAGCCAATAAGGACTTCAGTACAGCTGAACATCAAGAGCATTCAAAATGCAGTACCCAACTGAACTGCATAAAACACTCATCCCTAAAATTCAAACTTGCATTATGAATTGCTAAGCACTAGGAAGACATACTGGTTGGATTGTCACTAGTGAATGGGAACAATCTGAGGAGATGAATCGAGAATATTGCGCATGCAGTGTTTCACATGGAAACCTACTGGACTTGGTGCAAATTACCAAACTGCATTTGCACATATACATGACAAAAAGGCCATTTACTGCATGTTATTTGCCACGTTAGTCAGTCACTGTTCGTGACTCTGAGGCAAAATGTCATTCAAAATTGCTATCACAGAACAGTGAGAAATACAACAGAACATCTACCAGTGGCCCTGCTGCAGTCTCCCCACTCTGACCATGAGGTCTGTTTCTGCCACTTCCTCCCTGGGTGTTTGCGCGCTGCAGATATCTTGATGGAAAGCTGACCAGTTTAGAATCCACTATCAAACTTTAACTGTAAAAATATTTCAAATGGAATTTATTGTGTAAAAGAACTCTTAGCACTAGTGTCATTTGCCTACAATGTGTTCCAACTCTCAAGCCTGTTGCTGTTCCGTCTTCGAAAGATTTGGTTTCTTGTCACGATTTTTGAATAACATTTTGTGTTGATATTAAGTTGTCACAATTAAGGTCTCCCAACTATTAGCAGCTCCTGTCAGTCTCCCAGAGGAGCTTTTAGTAATCAAACTCAGAATACCCCCCTTCACTGCTGCAGCCTCTCTCTTTTGAGCTTCCAGTAAATTCTCAATCCTTTGTCTCTTTAAAGTTCCCATGCTGACTGATTTTTAACATCAGTTCAACCTTTGCATCCTTCGACATCATGCCTTTTGGGGTTCTTTCTTCACCTGGGTTCCATGTGTCAAGTCAGATCATGGGGGAGTTTACTAAAATAAAGTCCCAACACTTACTTAAAAACACTCAGCAATCGAACTCCAAGGAGATCCCTGATTACATGAGCACTACATCACACCTACTTCCATAGTACAGCACTTGACAATGGCAGTGGCCTACCATGAAGCTATTTTCCTATCTTCGTCCTCCTTCAGAAACCTTCACGTCAAGTTATCTGTTTGACCATTCACTCACCTCTCCTAACGTCTCTCCTACCTCCTGTTGCCTACTTTTCCTCCCGTCAAACTTGATGGGTTGCTTCCTAAATGTGAGAGGCACGAGCCAATTCATAGCTTTGGTTGGGGCAGCCAGCTGTTGGCCGGTGCAAAAGGGCAGCACTGGAGGCATTGCAGTACACACACAAAAAAAAAGGAAACAGGAGTTAGTGGGATCCAAGGTGAACTTAAAACGTTAATGAAAGCTAACACAGAGGCTGTTGAGAATTGAGTCAAGTGATAAGAAATCCACTGGGATGGAGAGGTCACTCTGTCTCCTAATAAACATGAATATAACAATAACCACTGGTCTATACTCCAACACCTCCAGCATTCTGTAACGTCGTCTATAACAAGCTACAGAGATATTATCCAGTTTCAATTGGGTGGTCAGCAGAGGCTGCGTTTGCCAACGGCCCTTTGGCAGTAAAGCATAAGGGGAGGTGCTCAATAATGGAATTCAAACTTAAAAAGCTACAGAAGAGAAAAAGTAACCCACAATGAATTAATCTACAATTTTCACTACAACCACTTAGGTAAATAAAACGTTTGACACTTTCTATAATCTGTGTGTACGGTTGTGTGTATATGCACATGACAGACAGTGTATGGAATGAGTGCATGTGTGAGTGTGTACGTTTGTTCCTTTGAAACAATCATTCATACCAATACCTGCTACAGCACAGGTCTGCGAGAGAGAAAGAAAGTTTGGTAAGGTGAAGTCCTATTCACATCAACAGTAGATCTGTTTTGAACATGTGAGCAGGATGACGATGAGGGAGGAGTGGCTGTGATAAATGCCACCTAACCACTTACGTGGACAAATAAAAGCTTCCAAAAATTAGGCCTGATGTTCTACACTGTCCCTCTCCCTGCATTTTTTAAGTATCTTCAGTTTTCAATAAATATACAAAATATTTTAATGTTGTAATTAACTACTCCCACACCCTTTAGGCAGTTATTTGACACTCTATGCCCCCACTCCAATCTCCTTACATCCTGGTAAACAGTGTGTAAGGGACAGGTGCATACAAGGGAGAGGGAAGATGTGAAAGAAAAGAAAATTAAGTTGCACAAGGTGGGGTATAGGTGGTGACTGCTCACAATAGACGCATTTCCAACTCTTCTTTCATTTTCGCAGCTATTCAGATACACTGCCTCACCAAGCTGCAAGAAGTGACAAATTAACAGTATGCTTCTTGCTTGGGGGCCCATTTGTCCTTCAATAGTTAAAGAAAGTCCACAGAGCCAAAGTAACACACTTCAAATCATCAGAAAAGCCAAGCAGGCACCCAACATTCTCAGCTCAGCCAACAGAGTTTACACTTCAGTGCTGGTAACAGCTACAGCATTTTCTCTCTCTCTCTCTCGACAACCTAAAACTAATCGAGACCCGACCGCTTGTGATTCTTGTTTCAGTTCTTAAAAAATGTCCCACTAACCGTTCCTGAAGTGTTGGTATTTTGTTTTCCCCATTGATAAAACGGAGTTTGTTTTTTTAATATATCCCCCTCCCATGCCCTGGGAATGTCAGGCACAGAGTCATTCGGAAAAACAAGCTGGAATCGACTGGAATGATGTACGAATGTGGAACGTGTGGTGACTTTTGTTTTAAAAAAATCTCTGCAGCTTTTGAATCATTTCCTATTTCTTCTTGAAGAAACTGAACCTCTTCTCTCGATCTTTCTCCTTTCCGTCCTTGTCCCGCCGCAGAGTGACTGCATCACCACTGCTGGGAGATATAGGAGGCATCGTCATTGCACGAGTGAGGCCCTGTGGATTGGCAGGATAGCGGTCATCTTGTTTAGTGGAACTGGTGGTGATGGACGTGGTGATTCCATCAATCCAGCTGCTCATTTCAGCCTGCAAAACATATCCAGATAAAATGAGCAATACACTTCACATACTCTGGTCCAGTGCTGTCCTCACCTCTTGCTCAACTGTAGTTGTACGGACATTCATAAATTATCCTAGCAGTCTCTATCTTTGTGTGGTGTCAGGGAGCGAATATTGGTAGGTAATTTAACTATCATGCTCATGTGCAGAAAGGCAGTGGAGTAACGTCACCGTAGCTTTACCAGACCATAAGACCCAATTCATTATAGAGAGACAACTTGCACTGGTTTCAACCTGAGGGTCACCACTCGTCAGGCAAGGGCAAAGGATGAGAAAGAGAGCGTTTCATGGTAACCTAAGACAGTGCAGGAAATGAACTCAAACTGTTGGCATTACTCTACAATCACAGACCAGCCACCCAGCCAACTGAGCTAACTGAAACTTCCTTTGATTTGGGCTGGATTTGAACCCAGGATCCAGAGTTAAGATGTTAGTATTTGATCTATTGCATCTACATGCACTTTCATCCTGCCCAAGTCCCTCAGGGAAAGGACTAACAAAATATCATATTTTATAGATGTGTAGTGTTCACATTTATTTAGTGGGATAAGAGTTAAAAGATGCCCGGTTCTCCATGTGTATTCAGTAACATTCAGGGTTCAGTCACTGCCTCTGTTTCCATCAAACTGCAAACAGGCTGGCACTTACCTCATCCTTTGCCTGGAATAGGAACTCCTTCCCTTCGCTGAGTCTACAATCAAAAATAAACTTATTGAGTAATCACTTTAGCCTGAACAGTGGCAATATCATTCATAATCCTGCAACATTCAATACAACTTTCACCTCATGAAGCACACTTTGTCACCTATTACAGCTGACACAATGACCTTTCATAATTTCAGCACGTTTGGGGATTAATGTTGAGGTCAGTCCAGAGACAGTATAGGTTTTTTTAATCTCCATTTTGGTAATTTTCCTTCTGATAACATTTTCCCCACTTCAGAACATAATACAATCAGAGAATTATGGAATCCCTACAGAGTGGAAGCAGACCACTTGGTCCATTGAGTCCATACCCACCCTCTGAACAGCATCCCACCAAGACCCACCCTTTACCGTATTCCACTAACCCTGCATTTCCCATGGCTAACCCACCGACACAGCCCTGAACACCATGGGTAATTCAGCACAGCCAATCCACCTAACCTGAACATCTTTGGACTGTGGGAGGAAACCGAAGCACCCAGAGGAAACCCACGCAGACATAGGCGGAGAATGTGCAAACTCCACACAGACAGTCGCCCAAGAGTGGGATCGAACCTGGGTCTCTGGCACTGTCAGGCAGCTGCGCTAACCACTGATCCAACACGCTGCCCATCTTTCCTCCAGTGCCCATCATTTCGGCCTCAGCTGAAGTGCTCATCCGGGCACCATAAGTTAAATAGGATGTCAAGGTTTTAGGGAAAGTTTAGAGGAGATTTAACAAGATGCACTTGGCATGTGATTTTTCAGTTATATGGAAAGGTGAGAGTAGCTGTGACTATTCTCCTCAGAGCTGAAAGCTGAGGACAAATTTAATAGAGGTGTTTAAAATCTTGGAAGGGTTAATAAGACAACAAGAAGAAATCAATGCCTGTGACAGAAGAGTCAGGAACCAGAGGAAACAGACTTCAAGTAGCTGGTAAAGGAATCAGAGACTGGGGGATTTCTTGGGGGAAAAAAGCGCATTATGATGACCTGAAAGAGCAGTGAAAACAAATTAAATAATCATTTTGGGAGAAAGAAACAGAAGAAATGCTGATGAGGAACAATTTGCTGATCACGGAGGAAAGAATGGGGTTCACTGGATTCTTCCTACAAACAGTCAACAAAGGCATGAACCAAATGGCCTCCTTGAGCTGTTTCAATCTATTCTGCAGCTGAGGAAGAGCTCATCTTATATCATACATCACAACTTAAGATGACACACAGGTGAACGCGAGTCCTCTTCGACACTCATAAGTATGGCATAAATTTTACCTGAGTTTGAAGACGTTTTTTCTCTTCTTATAATCATGTGCCACTTCACACTTGGCGTCTGTCAAGCTAACTGGAACCTCTCCATGGTATGGGATGCCAGTGCTAGCATTCTTGGCATCTTTGTAGAAGCTAAGACTCCGGTTCCCCAGTACACAGTAAACATTTTGCCATGATCTACAAGTAGAGCAACCCCGCAGTCAGGACACTCGCTCATATCAGAGATCAGGCTGAAGCAACCTGCAGCAGCCACAACTAAATAACACAGATGCGCTGTGAACTGCATGCTGACAAAGAACAGTCATGTAGACATCCATGAAACTATATGAGGTAGGAGGAAGATGGAGGTAGACAGGGCAGGAGTTGGCGCAGATGTTCAGTACATGCCTGTATAAATGCATGTTTAGTTTGTGAAAATTCAGAGAAATAATCACACAAACAAGTATGGATGTCTAAGTTATAAAGTATATATAGTTTCTATAATGCATTATAAACTGCAATAACTAGTTGATTTCTCTTGAGAAGCTTATTACACTAAATGTTGTAGTGCACTAATTCTTTTGAGAGGCTATGGAACTTCATAATTCCATAGGTGTGAAAAGGTTGTGCAATATCAGAATGCCCGTGAATGAGAGATATTAGAATGTAGCAGCAAGGGACGAGTGTTAGTAAGACAGTGTTGTGATAAGCTGTAGACACACAAATAATGACATGACTATTCTCTCAATGCTACTGGGAGGGAGATGGCAGTATATCTGTTAGAATATGCCTGTTCTTGCCCTCACTGGCCTCTTACCTGCTAGAGGCTTTCTTGCTGTGTGACTCCCATTCATGCTTACGACATAAAATGCCCTCGAGCTGTATAGTAGCTGTGTCCTGTGTCTTGCTGAGAAGGGTGCTGACAGACCCTGGGCGTGGAGATGACTGCGGTGTCTTCTTGACGGGACTGTGGTCCCCTTTTGCTTCCGGGGCTGCGCTTGTCCCATTAACGGGTTCTGATGCTTCACTGACCTGGGGAAAATGGTAAAAACATCAGACCTGGGATCAGGGCAAATCTGCCATCAGAATGCCAATTAAAATTTCCAGTTGCAGATCTCTGCCTAAAGAATAATACAATGTTCTTATCTCTCATTGAATTTTTAAATAACTTACTTTATGTTCATTTATATATGTCAAAGAGATACCAGGCTGTGTGGGCTCAGCTTATTGTTTGACAGTATACCTTACAGAGAACATAGAACAGTACAGCACAGCACAGGCCCTTTGGCCCACGATGTTGTGCCGACCTATTATCCTACGAAGATCAATCTACCCTGCTTACCCTGAATTTTACTAACCTCCATGTGCCTATCCAAGAATTGCTTAAAAGTCTCTAAAGTATCTGACTCCACTACCACTGCCGGCAGCGCATTCCACACGCCCACCACTCTCTGTGTAAAATATTGCAAACTTATTTTGTGTACATCAGGAAACAAAGCAATCAAATTTTAAAAATCCCAAGACAGGTACAGAACAGTAACCTTTGTCTAATTCTGAAATTATCTGTGGTCTGTATGTTAAATGATGAATTAGTGCCTAATTAAATATGAAATAATTGAAGTACCCTCCACAGAACATTCCAAGGGTAGGTACAGCACAGAATTAGATAGAGTGAAGCTCCCTCTACGCTCTCCCAATCAAACACTCCATTACAGGTGCAACACGGGAGTTAAATACAGAGAAAGGCTGTCTCTACATTATCCCCATCAAAACACTCCCAGGATAGATAAAGCACGGAGTCAGATACAGAGTAAAGCTCCAACTGTACTGTCCCCATCAAACACTCCTCGGGGAGGTCTAAATTTTTTTTCTAGTTCTCAAATTATTTGTGCCCTCTGCATGAAATTATGAACTTGTATCAATATAGGGACATGTCCACTAGGAACTGAGCTCAGAATAATAAAGGTCCAATATGATTTCTAACATCAAATACAATCATATTTAGACTCAAAATGATAAATAATTGTTATGGTACTGGAGGTTGTCACCCAACCTAGCAATAGTCAAAATGAGGGCAGTAAATTCGTACCTGCAGATTCTGAAGGTTTATTGCACTGCTGTGTGAATTGCTGTTAATTGTATTACAATAACGTTTTTGGAGAAATGTGAGATTTGGAAAGAGACAAAGCTAAGCCCTCCTTGTGAGTGTTCTTTAGTCTGATTTTTGCCAGAAAGCGAACTTCAGCAGTAAGCTGTTCCAAGATGCAGGGCTACGTTACCAGTTCAGACTGCTGGACTGGGTAAAATTTAGGAAACTAATTGAAACTGTATACATGATAACCTCGGTGTTTTCCAGATTGAGTGTCCTCCCCCAGGACGGCGTAGAAAGCTCAGGTAGCAAGAAAGCAACACTATGTACAACCTGTAATGGCCCAAGAAAGCAATTCATCAACACCTTCTCAAGGGCAATTAGGGTGATGGAACTGCAGTGTAATGTCAGTGGATCAGAAATTCAGAGGCCCAGGCTAATGATCTGGGGACACAGATTTAAATCCCACCACGAAACTGGGGGACTTCAAACTCAGTAAATAAAATCTGGAATATAAAGTTAGTTGCAGTAATCGTGACTGTGAAACTATCACTGATTGTCATAATAACACATCTAGTTCACCGAAGTCCTTTTTGAAAGTCTGCTATCCTTAACCAGGCCTCCAAATCCACAGAAATGTGGTCAAGCTCCTAATTATCTCTGAAATGGAGGGCAATTAGCCACGCCAGGGACTCTACCTGAACAAAGTTTTAAAAGAAAATTAAATACTTCTGTCAGAATGACATGGAAAACTTCCACCTGCAGCTATCTACAGGTCGTATAATGCAGGCACTACAGTTTTTTTTAGCATTAACCTACTTTTCTAATTAACCTGTTCAGAGATGTTATTACACGTTGCTGGAGCAAGAGGGACTTGAACCTGGGTCTCTCTGTCCAGGGGTAGGGACACTACCTCTGTGCCACAAGAGCACTCTAAAGGCACTCCTTTTTTTATTTAATCTATTTTTCTGATGAACCCGTTCAGAAATGTAATTACACATAACGGGCTTCCCGGTCCAGGGACAGGAACACTACTACATACCACAAGCAGTCCCCAAAGGCACTACATAATGAGCACATCCAAAGCCATTCAGGTGGCCACTGAACCTGCATTTATTGAACTCCTTTTTAGTATTGACTCTGCCAGAAAACCCAAAAGAAAGGTCTTTCCACAGCAATTTGCACAGTGTCTTTTAAATGCCAGCAGCAAGAAAAAAATGAAGGAAAATACTGACAAGTAAATCAAGAAATACAGAAGTCAAGAAGAAGCAGAAAAAAAATCTACTGCTTGAAGAAAAATCTGAGAAGTGAAAACTTGGCAACAATCTCACTTCTGGAAGCTTTTTTGGTGACCTAGGCTTTTGAATTACCTTCATTCTCATTCTATATGGAGAAACTGCACATCAAGGTGCCCAAATGCATTAAATAATCCATTTAATAAAAAAAAGGGCTGGTGCATGCATGACTTCGGCGCACAGCCATACCGATTCTCTACGTAATATGGTTCAAAGTGATTCTGGCAGGATTGATGGCATGATTGCTACCTATGGACACCGAGGCTCTGAACTGCAGCTGAAGTGTTATTCGACCAGTCCCAGGAACCTCAATTGCTTTGGGACAGCAACTTGAAAGGGCTGTGGGTTTCATCAGCTGAGATCACCATCTGGTGAGCAACTGCATGGAAACAATCAGGATTGATCAGAACAGAGAAAAAGAAAACGCAAAATCACAGCACCTTCATTGGTGTCAAAACTATAATAATTAAACAAAAAAAAGGTTTTCCACTGTTTTTCACTTTAAGATAAGAAAATCAAACCTTGTGGAGTGAAGCATTTGATTCTCCAGCTACAGTCGTTGATTTTCCCAGAAACTTAATTCGCCTTTGGTTCATTGTTTCTTTTTCCTACAATCCTGCTTAGTTCCCTTGTTTTGAGCCAGTGCACAAATTGAGGCAGCAAGTGTGAAATGTTTACAGGGAGTATGAATTTTAAGCAAGCAATTGTAATAAAAGACACTGGTGCAGTGATAATGTCAATGGACTATTGATTCAGGAGTCCAGGCTAATGTTCTGGGGATACAGGCTCAAATACCACCTTGGTAAATGGTGACATTTGAATTCAATAAAAGTCTGGAATTAAAAGTTAGTCCAGTGGCGACTGTGTAACCACTGTTGATTATCATAAATACCCACTTGGTTCATTAATGTCCTTTAGGGAAGGAAACCAGTTTTCCTTACCCTGTCTAGCCTACATGTGACTCAAGACCCACAGCAATGTGGTTGACTCTTAACTGCCCTCTGGGCAATTTGGGATAGGCAATAAATGCTGCCTGGCCAGCGACGCCCTCATCCCATTAATAAAAAAAAATTCAGAGTCAAGTGTGAACAAAATGTAGCTTTGCTGAAGGGTTAGAGGGTATGATATAAAAAGATCAGGATATACATTCATTACTCAGCCCTCCTTTTAAAATTATTCATTCTGTCTTAAAGTTGACATTTCAAACTTAAACTACCATGTCCACATTTATAACAGAAACAGCCACCGATATAACCCCTTTACTGAGGAAAAAGTATGTTTGTAGCCCAAGGAGTACACTTGCCCAGTATGTCCCATCCACCCTCCATCATTCATCTCTCCCTGTCCATATAGCCTTCTATTCTTCTTTCTTATCTGTTAATTCAGCTTCCTCTTAAATGGATCTACGTCATTTGGGTCAACTACACCTCAGTTTGGGGTTCCACATTCTCACCACCAACATTCACTTTTTTTGTTTCAAGTATGTGGGTAACTTATTTAAGTGGCTGTGCATAAGTAGGAACTTCAACGAGTGGTCAGCTCACGTGGGAAGTTACAGTTAATGTGCTGTTGTGAAACTTATAGGGAAGAGTGGGCAAAGAAGATTCTCTTGCATTTCTCATTAAACATAGTAGGCCCCGCAGACCCTCAAGCCTGCTCCACCATTCAACTACATCATGGCTGATCTTCTATCTCAATGAGAGCTTCCTGCATAATCCCCTATTCCCTTAGCATTTTTAACATTTGGAAATCTATCGCTGTCTGTACTGAACATACTCAACAAATGAGCACCCATAGTCCTCTGGGATAGAGAGTTCCAAAGATTAACCTCAGCCAAGGAATTCTTTCTCATATCAGTTGTAAACAGGCTGCCCCTTATTTTAGACTGCGTCCCTGGGTTCTGGACCCCACCAGTCAAAGGAGACATTTTTCCTGCATCTACCTGTTAAGTCCTGTAATAATTTTGCATGCTTCATTACCAGATTCATTCGTGATCATCTTACAATTGGAGCCCCTGGTTTTGAATGCTCCGACGATGGAAACACCAATTCTAAGCTTACCCTAACAAGCTCTAAGCTTTGAAGATCTCTACTGGGTCACCATCTCAGTATTCCTGGGGAAAAGAGCTTCAGCCAGTTCAGTCTTTCATATCAGCAGTGTATATAGCAGAGGCAAAATGAAAGAACACCAAGAAGAAAAAGCAGCAGGAAGCAGAAAGCACTTACAGTCACAGTCACAGGTGAAGCAACACCATCTTTCAACTGTCTGATATCTTCCAAAGGCTGAAAGAATGGAGCGACACCCATTATAACCAAGGAAAAGTGTGTTATGAAATGAACAAAGTCTTGACAGTTGAAGGTTGTGGTTACATGTGCAACAACAATTGAACATTCAACCAAGAAAGGTCAGAGAGATTTTAGCTACGCAAACACAACCAGCAATAACCTCAAGGTTCAACTCTATACCTCAATGTTTTAATATTGAATTTTCATGTTGTGATTTGGGCAATGGCACCCCATAGGAACATTAGCAGACAGAACTTGATACAGAGTGATATAAAAGGCACATTTGCAGAGGTGACCAAAAGTTTGGTCATGTAGGTGTGGCATAAATGAGGAAAGAAAGGCGGAGAAGTTAAGGAGGGAACTGCAGAGCTTAAGGTCCAGGCTGCTGAAGGTACACCGGTCAATGGAGGATGGTTTAAAACTGGGGATGTGCACGAGGCCAGGACTGGAGGAGTGCTAGGATCTCTGGTTTACAAAGTTGGCATAGGTCACAAAGACATGGACGGGAGAAGCCACAGAGGGAGCTGCACTTGAAGCTTCTATGTGGTCTCTGTTGCATACTGCTGAGCATATTGGTCCCAATGATGCAAACTGTACTCTCTCAATGCCCCAGTGCTGCCTTGCATGGACAAGAAGTCCCAACAAGTGTTTAACAGAGGAGAGTTTTATAACTCACCTGTGGTGACTCCATGTCTGAGTGCACTCCATTCTGAGCGATGGTTTCCAAGTGATTCACTATCTCACCACCCCTGAAAGTTAAAAAAAAAACCCAAATCAATGACAGTAAAAGGTGAAAGACATTTCTGGTGAGAGCGTACTGGTTCCACATCATTTTTTACTGATGCTGTAAAGAACTCTTCCACGTGCTGGCATCTTTACAAAAAAAAACTAGCTGTTGAAACACTTTGTAGGCACATAGTGTGCTTTTATACTTTAAGGGTGTCTATGATCTGTCTGCTAATTTTAAGCGTTAACGCTGGTAATTACACATGGGGACCTCTTGGCTATAAAGACTGAACATATTTCCTTGCCATCAGCTTGGACTCAAATTCAGTCTCTGCGCTTGAAAGCATGACAGAAACACCTGAGTGGTTAAGAGGTTATAAAACCTCTTAAAAATTAGGAAGTTATAAAACATAAAGGGGTGGCCATTGCAGACAATGCTTCTAAATGTGCTGGGAGCAGCTGAGACACTGAGAATCACATAGGCCTGGGATTAAGCAGCCTGCCTGGTCTCTCAGTCATGTTGATACATTGCATCAGGAGACTGGGACATGAGGCAGTGCACAAATCTTATTAAAATGTTCTTTAACCGAGTTACCAGATTACCAGATCACACCAAACATGCATAATACCTATTTTAGTTTTCAGGGGTGTTCCAGGAAAGGCTGAAGAGGGAGTCTTTGCGAAACACATGAACATGTCTGTACGTACCCTTGTCAGTAAAGCATGGTGGGCACTTGCGGCAGAACAACATAGATCTTGGTTGTAGGTGGTTAGCTTTCAGTCGACCAGCAGAGGGCATTAATGCTCTTTCACTACTGCTGCCTGCACGTATTCCTCCCCACTGACATGAGAAACAGTCCAGACTTGAATGATAAAATCACAAATGCTTGCTAGCTTAGTGCACGTATGTGTGATCATTCACAACTTCAAAGGAACTGTGCAGGAGCAAGCCTTTAATGAGTTTGGTTATTTGGCTGACAGTACATGAAGTAATTTGGAAGCCATGGCATCTAAATTGGTGATATCAAGGACCACAGATGCTGAAGTCAGAGTCAATGCAGTGTGGAGCTGGAGGAACACAGCAGGCCAGGCAGCATCAGAGGAGCAGGGAAGTCGACGTTTCGGGTTTACACCCTTCATCAGGACTGGGGAGGGGTTGGGGTGATGGGGCTGGGGCAAGGTAGGTGGGATGATGCTAGGTGGATCCAGGTAGGGGATAGCGGAGATTGGTCAATGGTAAGGGTGGGGGCGGATACGTGAAAAAGAAGATGGACAGGTTGTGTCAGGTCAAGGAGGCGGGGATGACGGGGAGGGTTGGATAAGGCTGGGGGTGGGGAGATTTTGAAACTGGTGAATTGTATGTTGAGGCCATCAGGCTCCCTTCCACCTTCCACCCCCACTGTCCTGATGAAGGGTGTAAACCCGAAATGTCGACTTCCCTGCTCCTCTGATGCTGCCTGACCTGCTGTGTTCTTCCTTTTAAGTAGGACCTCGCCTGGTCCAAATTTGATGGGACTTTATCCCTCTGCTAAAGACCTGACTGGTGGGTACTGTTACCGTGCCGATTCATTCTGCTGCGCCCGACTCATAGCCTCCGCATCATCTTCTGTTGTCACGGAGACATGCAGTATGGGGGGCGAGGGTGGTGGAGGTGGCTTTTGCTTTCTCTCCTCCTCCTCCTCCTCTTGTTTACGGCGAATTTCTTGTTGCTCCAGCTGCAACAAAAGATAGGATGTTAAGGCACTGTTCTCACTGAAGCAGAGATGTACGTTATGGTTTATTTGTCATGCACACCTGACAGTTTGGAAAACCTCCCAGAGGAGGGACAACCTAATGGTGTTAAGATTTGCTCTTTCTGCTTTGCTACTCGGCTTCCAAACCTTGCCATGCTCCAACATACAGTTTTTGACCAAGGCGTTTGCAGAGCAGTTTGGGGTTTGCAGTTAAGGTGCACAACTCCAAATCCCCGAGAAGAACAGAAGGAAAATGCTACACCACATTAAACAGGTCCCATCATTCAATAAGATCATGGCTCATCTTCTGCCTCAGCTGTGCTTTCCTACCCTCTCCTGAAGTTCCCCTGCAGCTGTCCCAGTGCGGTGATTCTGGGTTTGCCAGTGTCACTTTTTGCTTACACATCCAGCTTCTGTAATGCTGAACAGTGCAAAATGAATGAATGCCCACAGATCCCTGAATGTACCAGGACCGGTCGACAAAGTGGTTACGAAGTCATATGGAATCCTTGCCTTTATTAGTTGAGTACAATGCAAGAGAATAGAGATTATGCTGCAAGTGTATAAATCATAAGTTAGACTCCACAACTCGTGTACTGTGTGCAGTTCTGTTTACACCATTACAGAAAGGATGTAATTGCACCAGACAGGACATAGAGGAGATTTTGGAAGATGTTGTCAGGACTGGAAAAATGCCAGTATGAGGCAAGATTGGAAAGGCTGAGGTCATTTTTCTCAGAACAGAATAGACTGAGGGGATGTTTGATTGAGATGTACAAAATTGTGAGTTGCCTGAATAAAGTGGATAGAATGGGCCTATTTATCTTTGCATAGAGGTCTGTGATAAGGGGTCACAGATTTAAAGTGACTGATAGAAAAGTTAGAAGGGAAATGAAGAACTTGTTTTTCACCCAGAGGGTGGCAGGGATCTGGAATTCACTGCTCATTTAAATATTGCTTGGAGACATGCCTTGTGCTGTTATCTGCAAGGGCATGGTCCAAATGGTGCAAAGTGGGATTAGGCTGGGTGGCTTGTTTCTTGGGTAGTGCAAACATAATGGGCCAAGTGGTCTTTGTGTGTGCTGTACACTTTGTATGAACCTATGAAAAGGGTGCCACTTCTTCACAAAAATACGTTTGACTGACTATTTTCCATTGATTAACAAACATGAATACTAACAGTTATACTCATGTCATTTGATGGCAGAACCAAAAGATAGAAAAAGCAAAGTTTTCTTTATGATACTGAGCAGCATGGAGACTACGTCCCTTTGCGCCAAGTTAGTGATCTCTGACAAGGCAAGATGACAGTTTTTACATTCATTCACAGGATAAGGGCATCGCTAGCTATGCCAGCATTTATTGCCCAGAAGGCAGTTGAGAGTCAACCACATTGCTCTGGGTCAGGAGTCACATGTAGGCTGGACCAGGTGAAGAAGGCAATCTCCTGCCCTAAAGGACAGCGGTGAACCAGATGGGTGTTTCTTGACAGTTGGCAATGTTCTACGGTCATCATTAGGCTCTTAATCCCAGATTTTATTTTTATTGAATTCGAATTCTACCATCTGCTTGGCAGGATTTGAACCTGGGTCCCCAGAACATTACTGGATCCCTAGATTTTTGCTCCAGCAATAATATTACTAGACCATCACCTCTGACAAGGCAAGAACTATCCACAAATGGCTGGAAACCTATGGTCTAAAAAGTGAAGAAATCAGCCAAGGCTCCCAACTCTGACTGACATCCAATAACCATCCGCTTTGAAGTGCACACATGTAGATTTTAAACATGGATAGGATCATGCCTCTGCGTGATGGTGTACACAGTTAAATAGTCTGCTATCACTAATTACCCAGCGTGATAGGGTTAATGTAGCAGAAAATATTTCTGTTCCTAGGGCAGAATGCTTCTAGGGAGCATAGATCCAAGACAGTCACTCATCAATCCAAAAAAAGGAAAAAATTATTTACCCAGAATGTGGACAGAATGTGGAACTTGCTATACCATAACTATCTGAGGGGAAGAACAGGAAGGAAGGAGCAGGACGATGTGCTGGCAGGTGGAAATAAAGGTGAGGGAGACACTGGGGAGAAAACGAGAAGGAAAATAGTATGACACTCACTGTTGTCAGTTTCTCCAGGGCCAGGAAACGCTCTTCCCATGCAGCAGCTGACTTTTCAAACTCTTCATGGCGTTTGATCAGGTTCTCGGCATCATCGACGTTACTTCCTATGTCGGCTGCTCTGACGTACGGCTCCTGGGTTGCCAGCCAGGCCTCAGCAACTGTTGCATCCCTACCAAACTGCAGCACTTCCATTACTGCGGATTGGATGTGGGAATGGGGAAGGAAGAGGCGTTAAACAGAGGAAGAGAGAGAGAGAGAGAGATGACAGTTTTACCAGCTCAAACGCAATGAGTATTATCGTCAACAGGCTGAAGAAAATTTAATAAGATTTGCTTCAATTGGCCAATGAATGATTTAATTGATTTGATTTAATCTAATTTTATTTAATGATTTACCCAAATATACTTTTTTTAAAATTCATTTATGGGATGACAGCATCGCTGACTAGGTCAGCATTCATTGCCCATCAGCGGGCAGTTGTAAGAGTCAGCCACATTGCTGGGGGTGTGGAGTCACATATAGACCAAATAAGGTAAGGGTGGCCGCTTCCTTCTCTGAAAGGCATCAGTGAACCACATGGGTTTTCCCCAATAGTCAACATTGGTTTTGTGGTCATCTTTAGCTCTTAATTCCAGATTTTATTTTTACTGAATTCAAATTCCGCCATTTATCACAGCGGGATTCGAACCCAAATAATAATCCAGTGATAGGCCATTGCCTCCCCCATTTGGAGATATACCTGGGACAGATACTGCATTTACTTAAAGTGCAAAGTGACATCACGTCTGAAGATGATTAGCAAATGAACCGGAGGCAACAAATCAGAAAATATTTTTAAAAAAGACACGGCAATTTGTGATGATTTGGAGTGCGCTGAAAATTGTGATTGTAGTAGATTCAACAGTAGTTTTAAAAAGGGAACTGGAAAAATACATGAGGGGACTAAACATTTCAAGGCTATGGGAAAGATAAAGCAAACACAACTCATTCCAAAATGCAGCCAGAGCTGGTACAGACATAATGGGCCAAATGGACTCCATCTGCGTTGTGTCAAATGATTTTAAAACTGAAAATGCAAGCCAGCTTCTACATCAAAGCAACCACATAGTGGCCCTGGGTCAAAGGGTTAGATGAAGTCAGATAAAGAAATCTAGAGTGACGCACAAAAACTAGCACAGACCAGTAGTCTGAATTTTGTGTTTCTTGCTGTATAGTCTATGGAAATCTATGAAATTGAAAAAACTGCGAACAGTTTTATGTCGTCAGCTGGAATTAAGCTGAGGCAATACTAACTTATTTCTCTCAGGAGTCTTATAGCCAGCAGACTTCCACCTATCATTCTGGATTAGTCATGTTGATGTCTTGGTCACTCCTCAAAGGTAACAGGACAGTAATTTCATGCACAGTTTCTGAGTTTACTGCAAGATGAGAGGCGGTTTTGCACTGCAGAATTATTGTTCTTCAGTAAACACAACAGTGTACAGACAATGTGCCAAGATATGTGTTTGTCAATCTGTAGCAGACATTTCCCACTGACTACTTCAAGTACATAGTTCAGTATTCTCACCCAGCTGCAACCAGTCTTCCTTTTCCTTCCATTTATTATTGATTTCTCTCCTCCTTTCCTGGAGCTGGGTCAGTTTCTCTGCAATCTAACAGAACAAGAAAAAGAACCCTGAACAACATTGTCTTGAACACAAAATGGCCATGTGCATTAAATCGATCTATCCCTCTGATAACTTTGACCTTTATTCTTTCACACTGCAGTAGAAAAGAGATTGTTTCTTGCTCGAGGGAAGCAAGGATTATTTTCAAGTTTGTATTCATGATGTGTGTATTAATTAGGGCGTGTCTAACAGTAAGCAGTCTATTATCACTCGTATCGGTACAACCTTCAGGATTTGAATAATTTTGTTATACTGTATAACTGTTGTCTTTTGTTTCCATTACAACTACATCAGTGGAATAATGATGAAAACAAAATCGATGAAATAAACACCCTAACAGAGCTCACAACCTTGGAAAACGGTACCTCTTCTGAAGCATAGTGGTTCTTGGCCAGGAGGGCACTGCCCATTTCAATGCTTGCAGTAAAGCTGTCATCCCGGGCATCGATTTCGGACTTGATCCCCTGATGGTTCTTGATGGTTAGATCTGCTGAAGAGACATCCCTACAAGGGAACAATTGACAGAACAGGCATTGAGCTATTATTTTAACCACCAAGGCTGCTATCCCTAAAACAGAGGTGGAAATTCCCAGTGGCGTTGCCAGCAGGAGGAGAGGTACTTCCTGGTTTTGGTCCATCCTCAAATCATGGTAACTTACATCAATGCCATGACGTCCACCCCCACTTAAATCCTTTCTTGCTGCACCTTATCCCTAGCAGCCTGTTGATCGTCTCTCCCTCTCAAGGGCTCAACAGAACCTCCATCTGGTTTTCATGGCATCACAGAATCACTACAGTGTGGAATCAAACCATTCAGCCCATCAGGTCTCCATTAACCCTCCGAAGAGCATCCCACCTCGACCCAACTCTCTACCCTATTCCTGTAACCCTGCTATCCATGGCTAATCCACCTAACCTACACAATCCCAGACACTACGGGCAATTTAACATGGCTAATCCACCCAGCGGTACATCTTGTGGGAGGAAACTGGAGCACCCAGAGGAAACCCATGCAGTCATGGGGAGAATGTGCAAATCCGCATAATCAGTCGCCTGAGGGTGGAATTGAACCCAGGTCCCTAACGCTGTGAGGCAACAGTACTAATCACCGAGCTACTGTGCTGCCCGGCTTTCTTCTCTTTTAGCGATTGCTTTCCTCACAGGGTAGCAAATGGAATTATCTACATAGCTTTTCTAGCCCTACTGCATTACCATCAACTAATGGCCAACTGTAGCACCTTCCTGGTTCATGTAATGCAACAAATAGTCCTTGGTGAGTGAAAAAATGTCTTTTGACATCACACCTCTGTTGTTTGAATACTGCCAAGGCATCTTCAGCTTCTGCCAAACTGGCAGGACAGGACTTTCATTTTAATGATCACAGAAGAGACGCAGCAGTTTCTGAGTAACACACTGAGTGTGTTTGCTGACACCATAAAGGTCCTTTACTGATCTGGGCCTCAAAGCACAACATCCTTAAAAAAGATTACACTGCAACCACTTGTGTTAAACTAAGGTGACCAAATGCAAGTACGAAATTAAACTTAATGAGGAACTCATTACTACATGGAGAGGCTGAGGTGAACGGCACAGATGCCTTTAAGGGGAAGCTAGATAAACACACGAGGAAGAAATGAATAGACAGATATGCTGATCAGATGGGTTACTGTGAGGGTAACACGAAACATGAGCAATGGCACATGGGCCGAGAAGTCTGTTTCTATCGAATTTCACTGAATAAATCCTTTCTGTCATGTGGGGAGCTCACAGCCTGCCTTTCCAAGAGAAACACAAGTTGCCCACCATCCATTGGAATACAGCAGTTGGTAAGACTACCTTGGCTTCTCTTGGGTATCCATTTGCCTGTTGACGTCGTCCATCCACAGCATCAGAGCTCGTACAAGGTTGAAGAAGCGGAATTTTTCGACTGTGTCTGACAGAAGTTGTTTACGCCCTTTGCTGGCATTAAGGAGGGCATTCCATGCCTCCACAACAGTATCCTCGTGTCGCTGGATGTCCTCGGCCTTCTCACCAGCGTAGGCTGACCGCAGCCGGGCAGCATCATCCTGGACCTGCTTCACCTGTGTTATACAAACAAACTAGTTAGAAAGGGGGAAAGAACTACAGCAACAACTTGGTTAATAGCAACAATGGGTTAAAACAGAAGTACCATGGTAATGTAAAAACTGAAAGAATTGTGGATGCTGTAACTCAGAAACAAAAACACAAATTGCCTTAAAAGGTCAACAGGTCTGGCAGGAGGAAATTGCAGGGCCTCTTGCAGAAACATCTGTATCATCTATAACTACGGGTGAGGTGCCAAATGCCTGGAGAGTGGCTAATGTTGTGCCTTTGTTTAAGATAGGATGTAAGAAGCCTGGGAACTGACTTCAGTGGTGGATAAGTTGTTGCAGGTAACGCTGAAAGATAAGATTTATATGAATTTGGGAGACCGCTAGAGATAGCTTGGTTTTGTGAGAGGGAAATCGTGTCTCACAAACTTGATTTGAGTTTTTTGAGGAAGTACTCAAGAAGATTTACGAGGGCAGAGCAGTAGACATTGTTTATTTGGACTTTAGTAAAGCCTTTGACAAGGTTCCGTACGATAGACTAATTAGTAAAGTTAGATCACATTCAGGGCGAGATTGCCAATGGTAACAAAATTGGCTTAACGGCAGGAGAAAGAGTGTGACAGTGGAGGGCTGTTTTTTGGACTGGAGGCTTGTGAACAGCGGTGCTCCACAGGGATCGGTGCTGGGTCCACATTTGTTTGTCATTTATATAAATTATTTAGATGAGAATATAGAAGACATGGTTAGTATGTTTGCAGACGACACCGAAATTGGTGGTATAGTGGACAGCAAAGAAGGTTATCTAGCATCACAAAGAAATCTTGATCAATTGGGTCAATGGGTTGAAGAATGGCAGTTGGAGTTTAATTTGGATAAATGCGAAGCATTGTATTGTATAAATCCTGCCCTTATTTGTTTTACCAAAATCATAGATCATAGAAACAATAGAATCCCTACAGTTTGGAAACAGGCCCTTAGGTCCATACCAACCCTCACAGCATCGCACCCAGACCCATCCCTCATAACCGGGGCGGCTCGGTGACTCGATGGTTAGCACTGCTGCCTCACAGCACCAGGGACCCGGGTTCGGTCCTACCCTCGGGTGACTATCTGTGTGGAGTTTGTATATTCTCCCCGCGTCTGCGTGGGTTTCCCCAGGTGGTCCGGTTTCCTCCCACAGTCCAAAGACGTGCAGGCTAGGTGGATTGCCTATGGGAAACTGCCCATTGTGTCCAAGGATGTGTAGATTAGGTGGGTTATGGACGATGGCTCTAGGTGGGATGCTCTGAGGGTCGGTGTGGACTTGTTGGGCCGAAGGGCCTGTTCCCACACTGTAGGGCTTCTATGATCTATGATTTTGGTAAAACAAACAAGGGCAGGATTTATACAATTAAAAGTAGGCCTTTGGTAGTGTTGTAGAATAGAGAGACCTTGGAATTCAGGTACATAATTCTTTGAAGTTTATATACAGATAAGGTGGCTAAGAAGGCATTTAACGTGCTTGCTTTCATTGCTCAGACCTTTGAATATAGGAGTTGGGATGTTGTTTTGAGATTATACAAGATATTGGTGAGGCCTCTTCTGGAATACTGTGTCCAGTTCTGGTTACCCTGTTATAGGAAGAATATTATTAAACTAGAGAGGGCTCAGCAGAGATTTACCAAGATGCTGCTGGGAATGAAGGGTATGCACCATAAGGAGAGGCTGCATAGGCTGGGACTTTTTCCACTGGAGCGTACGAAGTTGGGGGGGGGGGCGGCGGTGATCGTGTAGAGGTTTATAAACTTGAGGGATACAAATAAGGTGAATGGCAGGTGTCTTTTCCCTAAGATGGGAGATTTCAAACTCTAGAGGGCATATTTAAAAGTTAATAGGAGAAAGATTTTAACAAGACGTGAAGGATAATTTTTTTTTTTACACAGAGAGTGGTTTGTGTGTCCAATGAATTTCCTGAAGAAGTGGTGGATGCGGACACAGTTACAACACTTAAAAGACATTTGGATGGATACATGAATAAGAAGTCTTTGGAGGGATATGGGACAAGCACAGGCAGGTGGGACTAGTTTAGTTTGGGTTATGGTTGGCATGGATTGGTTGGACCAAAGGCTGTTTATCCTTGCTGTATCACTGGATAAAAAACAATCTGCAATGGAGCAATAAAGGTTACAATGGTAGTTGCTTAAAACAGCAACCTCCTTCAAGACATCTTCAAAATCATAATTACACTATCTCTTTCTTCCACACTCTTTTAAATTTTGTGGAAATAAAACTTTAAAAAAGTAGGAATCTGTCAGCAAAATGGAGTGCACTTGGAAAGAAAGAATGCTCTTACACTCAAAAAACGAAACATAAAGAAGAAAAAGAATGAGAATAAAACAGCAAGAGAGGAAGGAGGGAGAGAGGCAAGAAAGACAGGAGTAGAGCGAGCATGTTCTGCACTTACCTGTGTGCTTAATGCCTGTATGTCATGTTCATATGTAGTGTGCATCCGATGCATTCTCTCTACTGTCTTTAGGTCACGACCAACTTCCTCAGGCAGCTGCTTTTCTTTCTCTTGAATGCGGTCAAGCGTCTCCCGAGCATCATGGTAGAAGCTGTGCAGCTCATATGAAGCAGCCAACATCTGCGTTCGAGTGTCAATGAGCTCCAGCAGGTCAGCCCAGGCCTCGTTCAATCCGTCCTTCCACTCGGCAATGGTGGCATTCTCAGAGTGACCCAAGTCAATTTGCTCATCAGCCATGCGGTTCACAGAGTCCACACGCTCCTGTCCAATATTACTGGTATCCCGTGCGAACTCACGAAATTTATCCCGCAACATCTGTACGAAGAAGGGCAGAATTAGATGAGAACTTAAGAAATAGGAGCAGGAGGAAGCCAATGGGCAAGATCATGGCTGTTGCTAGGTTGCTAAAAAAAATCCTTTTCCTCTATCCTAACACTAGTTTCCCCTACTTTTTTTTGTCTTAATTTTTGATAGGATACTTTCCTTGGTTGCTTTTGTCGGTCAGGGTGGCTGATCCTTTGCCCTGACACCCTACCGTTCTGACTTTCTATTTAATCTATTTTCCCACCAGCTTTAGACAACTTTCTTTCTGCTACCTCGACAATTGCTCTTATTTAGGTTGGGGACACTGGTATGAGACCAGAGCTGCTCTGTCTCAAACTGAATTTTAAATTCTACCACATTGTGATCGCTAGCCCCTACAGGATCCTTAATTACAAGATTTATCATTAATGCTATTTCATTCCATATTATTAGATCTAAAATAGCCTATTCCTGAGTAGGTTCTAAAATGTACTGCTCTAACAAACCATCCCTGCACTCTGTAAATTCATCTTGCATGCCCGTCTAATTGTCCATTCAATAAGATTAAAATTACCCATGCCAATTATTGTGTCCCCCTGCCACAGGGGCTTACAGATGACTCCCACATATGAATTACTTCCCTTGCTACTCCTTATTTCCATCCAAACTGATTGCACATCATGACCTATTGCACCTATATCACTTCTCACCACCATACTGATTTTCTTTCATTCCCATATGGGATGTGGGCATCACTAGCTGGCCAGCATTTATTGCCCATCCCTAGTTACCCTTGATAAGATGGTGCTGAGCTGCCTTCTTGAACTGCTGCAGTTCAAGTGCTGCAGGTAGACCAACAATGCTGTTAGGGAGGGAATTCCAGGATTTTGACCCAGCAACACTGAAGGAATAGTCAGTATATTTCCAAGTCAGGATGGTGACGGGCCCAGACAGGAACTTGCAAGAGGTGGTGTTCCCTTGGATTTGATGCTGTTGTCCTTCAAGATAGAAATTGTTGTGCATTTTGAATGTGCTGTCTAAGGATCTTTGGTAAATTTCTGCAGCTCATCTTGTAGATAATATAAATTGCTGCTACTGAGCATCGTTGGTGGAGGGAGTGGATGCTTGTAGACGTGGTGCCAATCAAGCGGGCACCTTTGATCTGGATGGTGTTGAGCTTCTTCAGTGCTGTTGGAGCTGCACTCATCCAGGCAAATGGTGAGTATTCCATCACACACTTGGCTTGTTCCTTATAGATGGTGGACAGACTTTGAGAGTCAGGTGTGTTACTCACCACAGTATTCCTAGCTTCTGACCTGCTCTTGTAGCCACTGTATTGACATGGCCAGTCAAGTTGAGTTTCTAGTTAATTGTATCCCATTTCTTCCTTTATTTACAATGCTACCCCATGTTTTGTTCCCTTTAGCCTATTCTTCTGAACTTTGAATACTCTTGAATATTGAGTTCCCACTCTTGGTCACCCTGTAACCACATCTCTGTAATAGCTGTCAAGCGATATAAAATTATTTCTAATTGTGTTGTCAACCCATTTAACTTGCTACAAACGTTGTGTACTTTCAAATTAAGAGACTTAAGTGTTGACATTTTATTATCATTATTTACTTAGGTTATAATTCCTGCTGCACTCTTCTGCATGTTTTCTATCCCTTACTGTCACACTTTGATTACTATTCGCGTCTTCACTATCCTGAACCTAATTTCTTTTTGATTTATTAAATTTTCCTTCAATTAAATCCTCTTCCCAACAAATTAGTTTAAAGCCCAATTATTATTATCTCTCAGTCAACATCCTACGTATGGATATACCACCTGCCAATACCAGGAAATACAGTTCCTCACTTTTGAACAAGATTTCTCTGCTATGTTAGCTGAAGTGTTCACCTACTTACATACATATGAATGCCGCATAGAAACCCAAGCAAAGGATTCCACTTCTCTCACTAAGTATACACAGGCCAGAAGATCTGAGGTCTTCCTCAGCTAGGAAACTAATGAGAGGATCATAAGTAGTCTCAGTACTCTGACATTAGGATGAGGGATAAAAATCGGTCAAACTTCTTACTTGTCCATAATCCAGTGGGCATTTGTTGCATAATAAATGTCAGATGACGATAATTGGGCTTAACAGAGATGCCTTCTTTGGCTGCATATTACATAAGAACTTAAGAACATAAGAAATAGGAGCAGCAGTAGGCCATCTGGCCCATAACTCCTTCACTGTTCAAAAATCCATCTTTGCCTTAAAAACATTCAATGAGGAAGCCTCAACTGCTTCACTGGGCAGGGAATTCCACAGATTCACAACCCTTTGGGTGAAGAAGTTCCTCCTCAACTCAGTCCTAAGTCTGTTCTCTCTTATTATGAGGCTATGCCCCCTAGGTCTAGTTTCACCCGCCAGTGGAAACAACCTCCCTGCTTCTATCCTATCTACTCCCTTCATAATTTTATATGTTTCTATAAGATCCCGCCTCGTTCTTCTAGATTATACCAGGTGGACTATTGATATCTGTGCTAGGTACCTCAAAGAAAGGACCTGTTTTGAAATTTAGCTGCAAAGTATCGAGGAGAAGTTGCAAAAGCATCAGATTGTACTCCTGTGATTCTGCAGCTTTGTAAAATAAATGAACAAGAGGATATTTTGTAAACATAAGTTATCCCAGGTCAATCCTGATCACTATTTTAAGGTAAGCCACAACAGCAAGTTAAGGGGTCACAGAAAAGCTGTCCTTCCATAACAAATGAGCAAGAGGTGAAACATAAAAGGCATCCATTACTCACAGTGACATGTTCATAGTCCTGACCCAGTTCATGGGAAGCAGCCACAATCTCCCGTTCTGCAATCCACTGTTCGAGGTCATCCACCTCCCGTTTGAGTTGGCAGAGCCGTAAACCCTCCTGTAGCTTTTCCCGTCTCTCCTCAGCCAGATCTTTCAATCCAGCATACAATTTATCCACCTGTGACTGTCTTAGAGTAATCCGGTCACTGTACAGACCACAAAAAAAAAAAGAGGTAAAGAACTATAGCTGTACATCAGGAATTTCAAGGACAGAGGAGAAAGAATAATGGCTGAGCCCCAATTTATCAGAGGTTTAGAATTCCCAAGGGCTTCACCAGGACTATGGCTAGATAAGACAAAAGTCCAGCATTAATGTTTGAATGAGGCCAGCTTAGGGGCACTCTAGAGTCTCCCATCTCAGAGTCATAGAGTCATACAGCACGGAAACAGACCCAGTCCATGCCGACCATAATCCCAAATTAAACTAGTGCCCCCGCCTGTGATTGGCCCATATCCCTCCAAACATTTCTTATTCATGTACTAAGTGCCTTTTAAACATTGTAACCGTACCCGCTGCCATCACTTCCTCTGGAAGTTCTTTCCACACATGAGCCATTCTCTGTGTAAAAAGACTGTCCCTCACGTCTTTTTTAAATCTTTCTTCTCTCAAATTAAAAATATGCCCCCTTGTCTTGAAATCCCCCACCCTAGGGAAAAGACATCCTACCATTCATCTCATCTACATCCCTCATGATTTTATAAACGCCTATGCGGTCACCTCTCAACCTCCTATGCTCCAGTGAAAAAAATCCCAGCCTATCCAGCCTCTCCTTGTAACTCAAACCATCCATTCCTGGCAATGACCTGGTAAATCTCTTCTGACCCCTCTTCGGTTTAATAATATCCCTTCTATAACAAGGAGACCAGAACCGGACACAGTATGCCAGAAGAGCCTCACCAACCTGAACATAATATTTAAACTCCTGTACTTAAATCACTGAGCAATGAAGGCATGCTAAATGCCTTCTTAACCACCCTATCTATACATGATGCAAACTTCAAAGAATCATATACCTGAGCCCCCACGTCCTTCTGTTCTACAACACTGCCCAAGGCCCTATTTTTAATTGAATAAATCTTGCCTTTGTTTGTTTTACCAAAATGCAAGCCTCGCATTTATTCAAATTCAACTCCATTTGCCAATCTTCAGCCCATTGACCATTCATCCCCTTGCAATTGACCTATAGATCAAAGGGTACATAAGCATCTGGGACTCTATCCTGAAGGCAACACAAAAGATTCCATCCCAATCACCCTCCTCTACCAGAGAAGCAAATAGATATAGGCTAATATTCAACAGCATGCTGACAGCTATTGACAGTTATGGCAAGACTTCTAGTGTATACCATGCAAATAACTGGAAACACCTAGAGAGTGCCTATTCCATAGCGTTGACACTGACCTCTCAGGATGGGTGCTAGTTACTAGGTTCCTGCTCAGGTTGGAGAGTTGGTGAATTGTCTGCGCGTAATCCTCCAGTGATTGCTCCACCACCTGGTGTTTCTTTACCATCGCCATTGCACTCTGTTCATCCTTTTCACACATAACAACATAGTGAAAGAGAGTTAAATAGTTCACAAGTTCAACACCATCGTAAAACAGAAAACTGGGTGCAACTAATGCCATTTTATATGCAAGCTGAAACAGAAGGGGGACTGCAGAACTGTAACATAAGCATTTAGAATATACCTCTACTTAACTGATGGGGTTCATTAAATAATCCAATATTTTCAACGGGACTCTCAGATACCATCACCACTATCCACTCCAAACCTGACAGCCACTACCCAACCCCACAGTTCGATACAAGATTTTCAATTTAGTTGTCAGAGGAAAGCTAATGACAGTACTTTCCGTGCTCCAAATTTGCTATCACCAGTGTAACTTCGAGGCTGGTCCAAAGTTAAGACCTCAGTTACTTTAAACAGACCTATTCCAGAACACTACCTGTGGGCAACATTATGGAGTATAAGAGAAGGGAACCTGAATTTATTGGTTTCCATGGAGGTCAGAAACTTTACTTCTAAGAAGAAAACTCAAATGTAATTCTTCTTTATTGCAAATTGCTCTGCCTAAACTTTCCTCCATCTCTTAACCGATACGATAATTGTTTAGTACCTTGGCCCTCTCTTCCGACATCATATGAAGTTCCTGCTCCCCCATCCATGCCTCAGCTTCAGCGGCATCAAAGTAGAACTGCTGAGCCTTCTGCGACTCCTCCAGGCGCGCACTGCGTTTGTCTGTCTCCTCGATTAAAGTCTTCCACATCTTCTGTAGGTCTCCCAGGCGGGCTCGCAGCACTTCAGAGTCTATGCGTCCTGCTTTGGCCATTGTCTCTCCACGGTCTGCAATATCATCAATTCGAGGTTGATGACCCTGGATCTCCTTCTGTAGGGTCTAAAGATCAAAGTTCAATGTTAAAAATAATTATGCTAATTGAGTCCTAATTTCATAATTATCTTCAACCGTCTATATCCACGGAATATATACCACACCACTATGTTAAGACAATACTCCAAATGACTAACTTCATTCTTACCAACTGCGTAGCAGCAACATTTAGTGAACTGAAAATCTCCCAGTAGCACAGTTTTCTACCCTGATGTTGTCAACTCTTGCTAGTTCTAGTGCAAAACTTGCCCACATTGTTGTTCAGAGCTTAGGCAAGAGCTTGATTTTCTTCCTGTGCAGTATCCATGGAAACGATGGTCAGGTACATTCAAATTGTAATAATTTTTACTTTTCACAACTAACCAAGAGAAGGACCAAATCTGATAATACGCTTCAAGACACATTTTGTTTTCTTTGGTATTCATTCTTGCACGTGGGAGTCACTGGCAAGATGGCATTCCCCGTTTGTCTCTAGTTACTCTTTAGATGACTGTAGTGGACAGCTTTTTGTTTAAGCTTGAAAGCTGAAATTTCATTTGGTGAGGGTACTGCAGGATAGGGAGTTCCAGTAGTATGACCCAGCTACGACAAAGGAATGCTGATTTATGTCTCAAATAAAGGATGTGACTTACAGGGGAACTTGGATTTGACACGTGCACCCATGCCCTTTTCCTTCAAAATACTAGGGGTTTCAAGTTTTGGAGATGTTGTCAAAAATTCCATTGTGACTTGCTGCTGTGCATTCTGTAAACACTATACCAATGGTAGAGAGTGGACAACTTAGGCAGACAACAGAACACCTGAGAAAGGATATGAGCTATGGAGCTGTTCAACCATTTACTGTCTTTCTTCAATTCTAATGTAGAAATTGAAAAGGTAGGTGCCTGCTAGCTCCTACACTACAAGTAGACATGTAGATGTTTTCCAAAGTAGAGTGAATGATTGAATCGGTACCTTGCAATACTCTGAAACCAGTCTCTCATTATTATTTAATGAAAGTCACATTTGCTCTGTGCTAGTGAACAAGATCCTAACAGTCTGTCTTTGACTGACTGATACAACAGAAAAGTAGAATAGTTCAGACATTTAATTCTGACTGTAAGTAAAATGAGAATAATTTGTAATCCAAACATATCACCTAGCATTGGAGTTTGTATCCAACAGCTGGTGAAACAGCTCCTATACAAGACACATTACAGCTATTATTTGACAGTCCAAAGATATGAATAGAACCAGGTGTTTAGTGACACCCTTAGCACCCTGTCAAAACATGTGCACAATTAAATGGGCTATATCTAGTTTCCATCTCACCTGGTTCTTTTTAATGAGTAGTTGCACAGTTGGCAGATTGTTGCCATGATCGGTTGAGGTTGCCAGTGGCATCCGTTCATTTATCCACAGCTAGAAAGAGAGAGACAGAGGCAGAGAGAAAAACTAAATCAGAACAATTAACATTATGTTAACTTTTCATTGGATTTACAAGACTCTAAATCTTTTAAAAAATAGAATGTCTCATTTTCCACACTTTTATCTAGAGGGCTGTAGTAAAACAAATTACTCTCTCCCATGCTGTCCACATATACGTGCTTCACTTGTAATCAAGAAGGCTCAGATTCAATCCCTTGGTCTGCTGATCTCATCAGCTTGTTTTAGGCCTTTGGGTAAGAACATTATGGGTTCAAACCTTCACTGTGGTACTTGAATAGCAAATTCAAACCAATACTCCTGCTGCAGTACTAAGGCAGTTAGTGTCATCCCCCAGATTAAACTGAAACAAAGAATTGTGGATGCTGGAGTTGTGAAATTCACAAAAAGAGAAACTGCTGGAGAAATTTAGAACTAGTCCTGAAGAAGGGGCATCAGAATCACAAAATATTAACGCTGTTTTCTCTTCACAGATGCTGCCAGACCTGAGTTTCTCAAGCAATTTCTTTTTCCGTGTTCTCCAAATTAAACTTCTGCCATTCCGTGTGGTCAAAGAAAAGCTTGCAACAAAGATGTTTCACTGGCTTGCAAGCTAAAATTTCCTACCCAACCAACACTAAGAAAAAAGACTTCACTGTTCACTGGTAATTTGTCTGATTTACTGCTGTTTTATGGGTGGTACATCACAAAATGGCTGCAGTGTTTACCTCTGTAACAACAGTGATTTATTTTCAGAAACAATTCACTGAGACATTCCGTGGTGTCACATCAATACAAATTTTTCTTTTGTTAGTTGTTCTCAACTTACTTGGTTGTCACTGCTCTCAGTAATCCTGGGATTGGAAGAGGAATAAGTGAGTTGTGGTTGATTTGTGATTGATTATCCAGTGATTTCTGGTGAAGTCACAGATGCATGGCTGACAACAGTGTTAGGTTCCTTTGTAATGGAATTCAGGATTGAATAGTTATTTGTACTCAGGTGAAGAATTGCCAGCTGGGTGAGGATTACATCTTCAGTTGAGACTGCAACCTAACTGGGGCAGAATCACTTCTCATGTATGTTTTAGATTACCTAGGTGCAGCGGAGAGGGGAGCTATGAGCAAGAAGTGAACATCCATAAGGGTGTGTTACAAAACCCATGTTTTGTATCCAAAAAGACTTAAATTATTCACTAGGCTGAAACCATGAGTTAGGTTTTGAAAGACAGAACATCAGCAGTTTGTAACAATAAAAAAACAGCTTCTAAAATGGCTGAACATTTGTCTGGTTGTACCCTACAAATACCGAGTCAGGGTGTCTAGCATAACCCATCAGAGATAATCAGCATAGAAGAATGTGAATGGCTTAGCTCCTGACCCATTCACAGGCAGCACCTACATATTCAAATGAGTGTCGAACAAGCCACTATTAGATATAATCATCTTGGACAATTGACCCTGGCTAAATAGGTAATCCAGCAGCCATAATGACTAAATCATTGATCAACTTGTTATGGCCAGGTTTGGCAAACTGGTCAGTTGGTGAGACGGAATCACGTAATGAGCTAACTAAACCTCTTGTGTTTTAAGTAACTTTTTCTCTCCAGAATAGGAGAGCAGAAACAGAGAAGATGCAGAAGAAGGGAGAAGCAGAAGGAGCAGGATGCTGAGCGGGCGCTGTTTTTCTTTCTTCATTTTATAAGATTGCACAGTGCATGTTAACTGACAATCTAGTGTCCAATAGCTGCTGACTCCAGGAGATAAAACAGAAATTATTCATCAACATCTTTAAATCACCCTCTCACAAAATTCATAAGGACCAGTCTGAAATCATCCAAGGTATCAATCTACTGAACCTGTAATTATCTAAGCGTTGGCTGGACTTTTAAACTACTTAACTCATCTTTCCGCTTTTTAACTTAATTGTACGTGTGCACATGCACCAGAGTGAGAGTCAGAGCATTATTTAGATAGGACGTTAAGTACAAAAATATTATTCAATTTTCTTTTAAGGAAAGAAACATACCTAACTGTTTACAGTTGGAGCACTTAAACAGTTAAATGTACTGAAGTGGCAATCTTACTCTTCTTTTTAAAACCTGTTGTGATCATAGAGTCATAGTTATAGAGTCATACAGCATGTTAACAGACTCTTCAGCCCAATCAGTCCATGCCAACCATAATCCCAAATAAACTAGTCCCACCTGCCTATGCTAAGCCCATATCCCTCCAAACATTTCTGATTCACGTACTTATCCAAATGTCTTTTAAACTTTGTAACTGCACCTGCATCCACCCACACATTCTCTGTGTAAAAAAAACTGCCCCTCATATCTTGTTTAAATCTTTCTCCTCTCACTCCAACATTATGTCCCCTAGTCTTGAAATCCCCTATCCTAGGAAAAAGACACCTGCCATTCACCTTATCTATACCCTTCCATTATTTTACATACCTCTATAAGGTCACCCCCTCAGCCTCCCACACTCCAGTGAAGCAAGTCCCAGCCTACCCAGCCTCTCCTTATAATGCAAGCCCCCCATTACTGGCAACATCTTGGTAAACCTTCTGAACCCTCTCCAGCTTAATAACATTCTTCCTGTAACAGGGAGACACGAACTGGACATTCCATTCCAGATGAGGCCTCACCAACATCCTGTACAACCTCAACATAACGTCCCAACTCCTATACTCAAGGGTCAACCGCAATAGAAACCCACTCATTATAATTAATAATGGAAAATCATGACCATCCCGTTTTCATCTACACACTACTGGAAGCATAAAAACACAAAGAAATCTTCCCTGATTCTTTCAGACAAGAGTTGACAAGAGTGTACAAGTAGAAATTGCCTGCTAAACATAAATATTAAGAAGGAAACTTACAACTTCATCCTCCAAGTCCCTGTTGAATTGATGGCCCTCTTTGGATGCCATAAGATTCCTCCGTCTCTCTTCAATAGGTTTTAGTAGCTCCTGGAATCGTTCCTCTACCCTCTTTCGTTTGGAATCCACCTCTACGATATTAGTATCTTCTTGTCCAAGTGCCTGTGCCTGAAGCTTCAACTCCTCGATCTCCTTCTGCCGGACTTGCATCTGGTTCTCTAGCATCTTCAAGACACAGGGGAGTGGGGGCACCAAATTAATAATTCAGGATCAAGGAACAAAGCACAGCAATATTTTTATGTTTAATATTTTATGTTACCCACGAGTAATTGGGTGTAATTCCGAAGCCAATAAATAAGTCAAGAGACATTTCTGTATAGTAGGAACTGCAGATGCTGGAGAATCTGAGATAACAAGGTGTAGAGTTGGATGAACACAGCAGGCCAAGCAGCATCAGAGGAGCAGGAAAGTTGACCTTTTGGGCCTAGACCCTTCTTCAGACAAGAGTTGACAAGAGTGTACAAGTAGAAATTGCCTGCTAAACATAAATATTAAGAAGGAAACTTACAACTTCATCCTCCAAGTCCCTTCTGAAGAAGGGTCTAGGCCCAAAAGGTCAACTTTCCTGCTCCTCTGATGCTGCTTGGCCTGCTGTGTTCATCCAGCTCTACACCTTGTTATCTCAGATATTTCTGGATAGCGGGTTTTAAAGGTCAGGATGTGAAAGGACGGTGATTATTTGTAGCTAATACTCTTGACACATTGTTCATGGACAGAATTAATTTAATCAAAATGGCTACAGCTCTTAGCTGAGTGTTAGGAAGTTGCTAGACCTTCAAAGGGTTAGTTAAGCATGTCCTTTCAAAATATAACCCGACTCAAGACATGACTTTTTAAAAAATGATCAAATATTTTGTTTTGACCATCATCAAAGAACATCTGATAACTTTTGACAGTTTACACTTCAGCTCAATGAAGCTGTCAGATTTAACTTCTTCAAACTCTTTCCTCACATGACAAATACATGCCTAAGCATGAGATTCACAAACACAGCAGGAGAAACATTACACGGCAGTGTAGCTGTAGAACTCATGTTCAAGTGCTGACAGCTGAGGCAGGAACTACAACAATTTTGGTGAATGTAGGGAACGAGGGATATAGTAATGTGGAGAGCAAACGGATTACTCAAGCTGAATAGACATTTTCCACGTTTAGTTGGCATTCTGCAGCACACATACCTGCTGCTTTTTCAAAAGGATGCTGACACTTGTCAGGTCTTTGCCATGATCGTCAGACTGCAGTTGAGCATCTAGATTATTGAGCCAGGTGTCCAGGTCTGCACAGCTCTGTGTGAATAGCTCAGTGCGGTTCGCATCAAAAAGACACTGAGCTTTAGTTTTGGTGGTGGATTCCAGGTCATCCCAGAGCCTGTGCAGGTATTTGAGCTTCTCCTCCACAATGGGCTCAGTATCTGGTTTCTCAGATATCAACTGCTTCCCATCCTGCACAACAAGGTAGATTAATTAATAAAGAATGTCTGTTAGTCATTTTTAATGACAGAATCCTTACAGCATGGAGGCAGGCCATTCGGCCCATCGAGTCCACACTAAGCCTCCGAAGACCATCCTATCCAGACACACACGGACGCGCGCACACACACACATACATCACCCCATCCCAATAACCTTGCATTTCCCATGGCTAATCCATCTACCCTACACATCCTGGACATGTGGGCAATTTAGCATGGCCAATCCACTTAACCTGCACATCTTTGGACTGTGGGAGAAAACCGGAGCACCCTGAGGAAACCCGGGCAGACATGGGGAGAACATGCAAACTCCACACAGTTGCCCGAGGATGGAATCAAACCCTGGTCGTTGGCGCTATGAGGCAGCAGTGCTGACCACTGAGCCACTGTACTGCCCTTTGATTATAGTTCAGACATGCCCAAGCAAGTGAACCTAGACCCCTTGGCTCAAAGATAGGGACACTACCATTGTGCCACAAGGCCCAGAGTCAACTGTTTGGACATGCTGTAACACTGCATCAGGGCAGAACCTGAATCCAGACCTTCTGGCCCATAGATAGGGATACGACCACAGTGCTACAAGATGCTGCTGTCAGCTAGTCGAGTAATTGGTAAACCATTGACATATCAGAACTACAATGGGTGATTAGCTTCCTCCAAAAGGCAGTATGTTGGTCTGTGTCGAGTTGATGATCACAGTCAAGGATCTGCAACTGGCCTCAGTACCTCCCAGACTAGTGACAGTACCCTGCAACTTGTGACTAGGGCAACAGATCCATGAGAACACCACTACCTGCAAGTTTTATTCAAATACACATAACACCCTGACTTGGAACAACACTGCCATTGCTTCACTGTCGCTGGGCCAAAATCCTGGGACTCCTTTTTTTTTTTTTAAATGGCACTGTGGGTGTGCCTCTATCGCGTGGACTGCAGCAGGATTCGAATCCTACCATGACAGATGGAGGAATTTCAATTCAACTAAACACAATCTGAATTTAAGGGTCCAATGATGACCGTGAATCCACTGTCGATTTTCGCAAAAACCCATCTGGTTCACTAATGTCCTTTAGGGAAGGAAGGTGCCAACCTTACCTGATCTGGCCTACATGTGAGTCCAGACCCATAGCAATGTGGTTGGCTCTTTAATGTCTGGAATGACGGCTATGAATCCATTGCCGATTGTTGGAAAAACCCATCTGGTTCACTGATGTCCTTTAGGGAAGGAGGCGGCCATCCTTACCTGGTCAGCCTACATGTGACTCCAGACCCACAGCAATGTGGCTGACTCTGAACTTCTCTCCGGGCAATTAGGGATGGGCAGTAAATGTTGCCTAGCCAGCAATGCCCTCATCCCACGACTAAATAAAAAAAATGAAAGAAGGCACTGATGGGGATTAGGGATGGGCAACAAATATTGGCCTCGTCAGTAACAACCCACCCCATGAAAGAACTTTAAGAAAAATAGCGAAATGAAAACATCCAGACTTCTGACTCCTGAGAATTTAATCGTGTCTCCTGCTACAACTGCATCAAGGCTATGGATGAGATTCGGCTCAGTTATAATGCCCCTTGCCACACACTCTGAAGAGTATCACACAACTGCTCAGGGCTGTGCCCCCGGTGAACTGGGATTATACCTTGGCAACAGTCAGAATCTTCAGGAATGAGAGGGGGAAATGTTGTCAAATTGGAGATTCAAAAACAAAAGAAAAATGGCTCATTCAATCAAAAGGATGAACAAAGCTTCCAGTAATATGGATTCAAGTCTGCTAAAAATTGAATTAAATGCATTTTTCTCCTCAACAACTTACAGAGTCCCAGTCCTTCCAATTGTATCCAGGTGGCTCCCAGAAATTTTCTATACATATTAATTTAGAGAATCCTTCAGCTCACATTCACTGGATCAGGCTGATATTACAGTTAATATTTGTGTAAGTCGGTACCATCAGCATGCCAATCTAACATGCCACCCCCAAAAACAGGTCAGCAGTATTAAGAAAATGAACATACACTTTTGTAATGTTTAAAAACTGAAAGAACTGCAGATGCTGTAAATCAGGAACAAAAACAAAGTTGCTGAAAAAGCTCAGCAGGTCTGGTAGCATCTGTGAAGGTAAAAACACAGTTAACGTTTCGACTCCGGTGACCCAAAAGGTTGGGGAAGGGTCACCGGACCCGAAACATTAATTCTGTTTTTACCTTCACAAATGCTGCCAGACCTGCTGAGCTTTTCCAGCAACGTTGTTTTTGTTCTTTTTGTAATTTTTTTTCTCTCTTTCTGTAGCTCTACACCATAATTCTTCTCGATAACTCAGCAGACATCAGTTTGTGTCTCAGTAGGTACAAGTGATTAGTGCTTCTAGAGGTATCTTCTTCTTCTGTACCTTTATGTTTAAGGATGCATTTGCCATCACTGTGACTGCACGGTTAGTCCCACCAAAGGTAGTTTCCTACATCAAATATCACACGACACCAGGTTACAGTTCAACAAGTTTATTTGAAATCATAAGCTTTTGGAACCCTGCTCCTTCGTCAGATGAAATTACTTCATCTGATGAACGAGCAGCACTCCGATTTCAAATAAACCTGTTGGGCTATAACCTGATGTCATGCGACTTCTGACTTTGTCCACCATAGTCCAACACCACATCATGACAATAAATATTACCATCCACAGTATTGAGCAATGAAAATAAAGTTTAACAAGTGCAGCACCAATAAAACATATCTTTTTCACATCCTGGGATTTCAATTTGCTTCCTGCCCTTCTCTCAAAACTCAGCCACCATGCTCACTAACTTCCTGGCCATCCCACAACTGGCTTTTAATGCCTCGCTCACAATCATGACTGTTTACCACTCTCTGTGAGCAAGGAAACAAGCTGGCAAGTGGCACGGTGGCAGAGAGGGGCCGGCAGCCAGACAGCCAAGAAGGCTATGTTCATCTGGTGCACAATTATGACCTCAGCACCCATGTACCCATAGAAGGAATAGGTGCTGACACCTGGTCACAGGCTTATAACAATGATGCCTGTTGCACCAACTTCCTATTCCAGCAAAATGCAGTATATTTTAAATGGATTTAGGGAAAATAAATGAGATATTTTCAGACAATGTTAGTTTGCACTGAGAAATGATTACCCTGTCTATCTTGTCCAGCCAGTCCTTATTGGAAGCGAGTTCCGCCATGAAGGCTTGATGTTTCTGCCACTTAGTGTGAAGATTTCGAGCTTCATCGTATGACATATCTTGGGCTGTCAACATCTTTTCATTGATCCAGAGTGCAAGCTGGGCAAAACAGTGAAAAAAAAAATAGTAAAAGTCATTCAGCCCCTTGTGCCTCTTTATCCACCACTGATTTAGATCATGGTTGACCTTTATCTCAATTCAATTTATCCGGTTGCTTTACATCTCTTGAAATCTACTGTCCAACAAGAAAAATCCATTGAGCTGAGTATTCAAAGGGACAGGTGGATACACTGATGGGAAGAGGCACATGTGGACTTGCAATTATGTCATTTAAACAACTGCATAAACAGGTCCCTGCAGCAAAAAATATGCATCTTCATATTCCTCCCAGCAGTTCTTAATCATTTTAATTATGCAGTCAGCCATATTTTGAGCAGATGACAGTAAGCTATCCCGACAGGGAGCATGGCTGAGACCAGGAAACTGGATTCATTTGATCAACAAATGGCAGTATTTGTAGGTACTTTGGAAGGTGAGATAAAATGAGCTCGGCCTATCTTGCAAATTAACTTCAGGACAGAGATGATCAGTAGGCTATAGAAGGGTCTAGGCCCGAAACGTCAAGCGTTCCTGCTCCTACGATGCTGCTTGGCCTGCTGTATTCATCCAGCTCCACACCTTGTTATCTCAGCTATAAATAGTGTCTTTTTTTCCCTTTGTAGCTGATACACTTTAACTAAATTAATCAGGTGGATTAATTTGTTCACAGTGTCAATACAATTCTTTCATAATGCTTTTGATCATTTGAGTATAGGAATTTGGAGGTCATGTTGCAAATGTGCAGGACAACTGTGAGGCTACTTTTGGAATAATGCATTCAATTCTGGTCTCCCTGCTATAGAAAAGATGTTGTTAAACTTGAAACAGTTCAGAAAAGATTTACAAGGATGCTGCTGGGGTTGGAGGATTTGAGCTACAGGGAGGGGCTGAATAGGCTGGGGCTATTTTCCCTGGAGTATCGGAGGCTGAGGGGTGACCTTATATAAGTTCATAAAATCATGAGGGGCATGGATAGGGTGAATAGTGAAGGTCTTTTCCCCAGGGTACAGGAGTCCAAAACTAGAGGGTATAGGTTTAAGGTGAGAGGGGAAAGATTTAAAAGGGGTCTAACGGCAACCTCTTCACGCAGAGGGTGGTTTGTGTATGGAAGGAGCTGCCAGAGGAAGTGGTGGAGGCTGGTACAATTACAACATTTAAAAGGCATCTGGATAGGTACATGAATAGTGGGATATGGGCCAAGTGCTAGCAAATGGGACTGGATTAATTTAAGATCTCTGGTCGGCGTGGACTAGTTTGACCGAAGGGTCTGTTTCCATGCCGTACATCTTTACGACTCTACGACCTCAACTTATTCTGCCAGTGATCAAACTGTAGCCCTGTATGCTACTCTAGTATTATTTAGCTGAACCCTTTAGGCACAACATTTAACTGTTTTGGGTGATTTTCCCAATTCAAGTGGTCATGGTATGCATGACATTTTTATATGCCTCCATGGCACTCATCCTGAAATCACAGACTTTGCGTCCACACCACTAATGCTGGCTTCACTATCTTCCATTAAACCTTTCCATCTCAGACTGTCACTTAAATTGGATGCCACTTACACTGCACTCTGCAGGCACCGTTCTGCATCTGCCAATTGATGCCAGACTACAGGCCTTTTATGTTCAGTGCAAACAAATGCAGGTCAACATTATTTGATTAATTCTTTAGTGTGTGTGTATCTGTAGTGTATTTTTAGGAGAGTGACTTTTATAGAAGACTACAACCAGAAGTACTTTTTAAATAATTATAAATGTTTCCTTTGGGGTTTCTTTTGATACTCCTTTGTTGACTTGTTCCCAGGAATCTGTGAAAGCTTCTCTTTGAAGGGCCACTAGGAGATACATAAAGCAACTCTTGACAAGTGTACAAGAGAAGATTTGTGATCAATGTGAACAATTGAAGCAGGCATTTTTTTTGAGAGATTGAGAGACAGTTTCAGAGACACTCCTGAGGTGTTTGAAGATTGAGAACATAGTCCCACCTATGTTGTGTTACTCCACAGTGCCATAAATTTCTGTAAAATGCTTCAAACCCTGTTTACATGGTTAATTTCAGTCTAGAATCACACAGGAGAGGAGGTGGTCATTTATCCAAACATCTCTGTGCTAGCTCTCCTCCTGCCCAGCCCTGCAAAGTTCCCCTTTTCAAGTATACACCCAACTTTCTTTCGAAAATGACCAATGTTTATGAGACAGATTCAGAACATGTAAACGACTGGACCTTTTCCATTCACTTTAAAGCATTCCCATCATGGAATGTGTAATACAACCTCTTTACGTGCTGAATACCGAGGCCTGCATACTCTAAGCAAATGAAATTAAAATTACCTCCTGACAATCTTGAAGGAATTTCTGCAGCTCCAAGTTATCCTTGAGTCGGCTGGCAAGGTCGCCTGCAGCTTTGCGATTCTTTCTGTGTCTGAAAATTGCAACATTTGAAGATAAATTTAAACTTGAATCTACGGTGGTACTGACATCTCCAGACACATAGGAATCACAGTTTTCAAGCCTTAGGATTACTAGAGGAGCATAATTTAGACCAGGCAATTTCTATTCAGAGCGATCAGAAGAAAAGTTCTACTAATTGAAGTAGGTGTGCAGCCATCCAACTCTTCAACTATATTGTCAAAAGTCTTGAATCAATTCACGTAATGGATTTTCTTTGAAAACAGTAACTTTTGTGAAGATTGAAACTGCAACTGTCAACAGCAGCAATATGCTGCAAACAGTAAACAGGAGAATGATGAGTTAAACAATTTCTTTTCTCACTGCCGGTGCTAGTTGAAAGGAATGTCGCAGTGTGAGGGAGCCCTGTTCTTCTTCATATGAGACAAGTTTGTGATTGCCCAACTGCACAGACAGCTTGGGCCTCCTTTTAATGCACTTTCACAATAAAGGCGGCAACTTTTGGCAAGGCAGCACTCCATTCCTAGGGTCTGTACAGATTGTGAACTCAGAAAGGAACGAACTGTGAGTTTCAACTTGAGGAATTGATGGGACAACAATCCCTTAAGAAATCTGTGTTTAACACCAGCATTTGCAAAAATCAACAACCATTAACTATTTGCGTTAATACCAATTTAAAAGTTTCTAGTTGTAATGTCTGTTTATGTTGGGCAGAATCACTCTGTGAGAAAGAGTGTTCCAGGAATTTTGATTTACTGGCCTGACAGTCATGCTCTCCCTCAGTTCTATTACAGCAGCAAATATTATAAATATTCTTTAATTGTAAGAATATCCAGTTAACAGTTTGAGAGTTTACATTTTGAAAAACTAGCAGGATATGTATCTTATACTAAGTACAGCTATAAAAACTAAAATCTTTATAAACAGCAGAGACCATAGTTCAAATCTTTCTCCATGACTGCAGCACCAGCAGGTACTGGGATGCTGTGGTTATTAGGAGGCTGCCAGCGGTCAAGCAGTGGACAATTCTGCGCATAAGAAACACGGCAAAAACCAACCGTTCATCAATGGAGTCCACCTTCTCTTTGATTTTGTCAGAATGAACGTTCCCCTCGCTCATGAGTTTTTTTCCCGAATCCACCACGCTGTTGATCTTTTCCTCATTGGCATCCATCGTGGTCTCAATGTCCTCGTGCTTCTTGATGGCAGCCTCAGCCATCTCCAGGGTACCAGGCATCTCTGTGTGTGACAGCATGTACTCCTGAAAATAAAAAGGAAAACATTTCATTGGGCATATTGTGGATGGAATCACCGATTCATGCTTTTCTTCTGAAGTTATGGCTGTACAAGTTTCCTGCACCTCTCCCATTATTTACTGTTCTGATATGCTGTTCTGACCAGACGTAATTTCAGCATTAGTGAGTAAACAGCAATCAGCAACAGAATCTCTGGGCCATTCGACCTATTGTGCTGAAATGTCTCTGAAATGGCTGTCTAATTAGTTTTCTGCTCTTCATCCATACCCTTGTCACTCTTTCTTCCTTTATGAGCCTACATTCAACTTCCTCTTGAAAGGTACTGTTGTATCTGTCTTTTTCAGGAGTGATTTCCAAACCAGCTTTCCAAGTAAAACAATTATTTTAACTCCTTTCCTCCCAGGCTTTTCCTGTCAATAAATTTTAATCTGCATTCTCTGGTTGCTACCCTCCTGCCAGTGGACAATTTCTCCCAAATGGTCTATAAAATAAATTTTATTCCATCAATGACAAGCCCTGACCATGTGACTGTACAGTTTAGTCAATCATAACTGTACCTGATTATTCAGGAACCCTTCTGCCTGTTTGACATCACGCAGGAAGATCTGATAGCCATATACTTGTGCCAGGAGGTCATGCCTGTTCTCCCACATCTGGCTCAGTTCATTCCATCCTGTATCGAGAGCCTGGAGCCTCTGGTGCAGGAACATATATTGAGCATCAGTTTGGTCTTGTGTCACCTCCTCCCCGACCTTTCGCATCCTCTCATAATCACTCTTGTAGTTATCAATCTCATTCTTGATATTCTCGTGCTGGGTGAGGAGCTTCTCTGCATCTGACAATGACGTGGCCATATCCTCTGAAGCAATGGCAGTCTGTGTTCGGGATAGCCATGACTGAAAATCATCCAGGTCCCTCAGGAACTCCTGTAGCTTGCTGGCTTCGCCCAGCGACTCCTCTCTTTTTTTCAAGGTGTCCTTCAGGTCCTCCCACACACCATTGATTTCTGAAAGCCTAGCCAAGATGGCTTCTGCCTGCTCTGGATGCTCTGAGGCAAGTTTCTCTGCTTCTTTCTGCAAGTCATCCAGCTTGCCCTGAATGGCCTCCAAATCCCGCTCCATACCAGTTAACTTGCGTTGAAGGGCCATGACACCTGCCAGATCATTTCCAAGGCTCTGAGTAGACTCAATAACTTTGGTCTTCTCTTTAATCCATGATTTGGTCTCATTACACTCAAGGTGGTAATTCTGAATGCTGAGCGCAGAGCTGAGCGCCTCCTTCTTCTGATCTGCAAGACTGCGGAACTGATCCCAGCTGAAACAGATATTAAGGACATTAGTAAACCACATGGCATTTTCCAACAATCGACGATGGCTTCGTAGTCATCATTAGACACCTAATTCCGGAAATTTATTGAATTCAAATTTCACCATTTGCCGTGGCAGGATTCAAACCCAAATCCCGAGGACATTTGGGAAAAGAAATTCCCTTGTTGTATCTAGACAATCAGTAAGAAGCCTCGGTACTATTGTGCTGGACTCACCTTCTGTTGAGCTGGTCTTTCATACCAGTGACCTCGTCTTTGTTACGGTGCTCGGTGCTTAATAACTGACTGGCAACCTTGTTGACTGATGCAATGCGGGAGGCTTGGTTGTTCATCTCTGGCTCAAGTGTTTCAAACCTAGTATGAAAACAAAAAGGAAAAGTAATTCAACTTAGAGTATCAGTAACTTACATTTACGCACAACTTATAGTTGTACAGCGCCTTTAATGTAGTAACATTTTCCATGTTATGTCAAGTGACCAAAAACTTGTTGAAGGCATATTCAGGACGAGTGAAGAGAGTGGTTTAGGGAAAGAATTCCGAGGTTTAAGGCCTAATTTAGTAATTAGCATCTTATCACGGCTTTAAGACATCATAGTCAAGCAATGAGTTTTAAAATCCAGTTGCTGTTTATGCTGGGAAGCATAGCAAGGTTCAGAGACAAATTATTAGTTAATCTGTTTGCAATGGTGGGTTGACGAAGGAATACTAGTCAGTGGGAAGAGAACTCTCTGGTCTTTTTCAAAGACTGGCAATCATTTCAAGATTTCTATCAAAGGCCCTCATCTTAATCATCTCTGTCCCAGTGGAAGTGGTCCAAAGGTCTAAAACTTCCCTTGTATGTGTGCCCTCTTATGCATCATATGAAAATGATTTTTATTATTCCTTCAGTCTTAGTGCTCTTTCCATAATGGAAGCTATTTTCATTGGAGCGGAAAAGAGCAGGAAGGGGGAATTTAATGTAAACTTTTATACTTATAATCTATTCAGAGCATAAAAGGCAAGACAACTGGTGTGTCAGTAATGAAAAATAACTTTAAAATATCATTAAGAAAGTGAGCTGCAAGATCGGAAGAAATGTTTTTTACTAAGAGAGTAGTCTATGATTCACTAAACTATCTTAATTAGCTTGACTACAAAATATGGACTCAGTGCCTTGTGTAGATGAATAAAGCTCATAGCCAGACCACATCTGCATTCAGCATTCATTAAAGCCATACCTGTGCTGAACAACTTCCAAGTCCTCAAGTTTCTCAGGGATCTCCATGGTGTTCAGCCACTGCTCTTTCTCGTCGATCCAAAGTGTACAGGCATCTGCCTCACTGAACATCTTGTAAAGTGCCAACGCATCCTGCAGGGCCTGTTTCCGCTGCTGTGCAAGGGCAACCAGCTCCTCATACCTCTGCTCAATGGCAGGAAGCCTGCCATCTACCTCTGGTGACTGGGCAAAGTCAGCTGGCAGGCTTCGGGCTTGCTCATGCAAGGCATCAATGGTGGGCCTATGGTTGTGAATTTCCTCTTGTATGTCCTTGTGCTTTTTGGCTAGGGTTTGTGTGGAGTACTCGTCGTGTCCGACATCGCTGCTAGTCACAATGCGCAGGGTGTCAAGAATCCAAGCCTCGATGTCATTGGCATCAGCCTGGAATTGGTACAGATTGGAAATCTCATTCAATCTCTGCTCCCGCAGGGCTGCCAACTCCTCCAAATGTGCCCACAGCCCTCGAATGTCCTCAATTTTGTCCTTGACTTCACTGGCCCCAAAGTGCCCCTCTTCAATTAAACCCTCTCCCTCCCTTATTGTTTGCTGCAGGGGACCACTGCGGCCACTCATCTCATCCTTGAAAGAATTATGCTTGCTGATCAGCATCATGACACTGGTCAGATCCTTGCCATAATCTTCTGAAGACATGATTTGCTCTTTCTCCCGGATCCAGGACTCCTCTTCGCCCATCTCCCAGAAGAACTTCCAAAGGCGCCTCGACTCTTCAAGCTTTGCACGACGCTCTGCTGCAAGTTTGCACAACTCCTGATAGCAAAGATCCAAGTGTGTGACACGGTCTTGGACGATTTGAGGGTCGCATGGCTTGTAACCTAGCAGGGAGATAAATGCTATTTAGGAACAGAAATGTGAATGACCCTTTTTCGACCTATCGGCTACCCATCTACAGCTTATTCTAAACACAACTGTTACAGTGCAGCTGCAACTGGTAAAGACTAAAACATGAAAAAAGCGCAGGCCTTCCAGCACCTCATGCTTGCTCCAACAGTCAATTAGATCAATCTAATTGTGGCTTTAATCCCATTTTTATGTCTCATAACCCTCAACTTCCTTGTAGATGAAAAACTATTTCACTCAGCCTTGAACATGTTCAATGACCAGCTTCCAGTGCTCTCTCAAGTAGAAAATTTCAAAATTAACACCCTCCGAGAGATGCATTTCTTCTTACTTGTATTTAGGTGGGAGTCTCGTTGTTTTGAAACTCTGCTCCCTAGTTCTAGACTAATCCACAAATGGAAATATTTCTCAGCATCTACCTTGTCAACCCTCCTCAGAACATTGTTTCAATAAGAGCACCTCTCATTATTCTGAACTCTAATGGGTAAGGTCCAACCTACACACCCTTTCCTCATAAGGCAACTCTTGCATCCCAGGAATGAACCTGGTGAACCTTCACTGAAATAATTCCAATGTAAGTATATTTCTCCTTAAAAAGGAAGACCAAACCTCTAGGTACAGTCTCAACAACACTCTGTAGAGTTCTAGCATGTTACCTTAGCAAAGCAGCTTTGAACAGCATCATCTGTTTTCACTTCATGTCAGTAAGGCAAGTGATTCTTTCAGTGTACCACACTGTGACAAATAATTCACGTCTTGACGCTTATCGTGTGAAGCTCTGTCTGCTTTCTGTGTACTTAACATTCCGAGGTTGTGAAAATGCCAGCTTCTAGCTGGTTTAATGGTGCAATGACGAAATCATCCACTCTCACCCTCAGCTAAATCTCAGGTGGGCACAGACAAACAATAAGATAATCCTGGTCGACAACTGATATTATTAAGTCACTGCTCACTCTTCTGTTCTATGAGACTCCCTCCTGTTTCACATACCAATAAGATGATAAGCAGCCATGGGCCAGAACTTGCCCCAGACAACTTACAAATTTGAGAATATTTGGGCAGGAGGTTCTCCCCTTTTGACAGCTCTGGTAAAGGAAATGGCACTGGAACCAGATACAGTGAAACATGTCAATATTCTCATTACAGCCATAACTCTTCACAGTCTTCACCAGCCTTGTTCTGAATAGGTACTCCTATGCAGGATGTTATTTTGATCACTGAAACTACAGTCAAAACTGTGGAAGCTGAGCCACTGAATATATCGAAGACTGAAATAGACAGATTCTTGAACTACAGGGGAGTCAAGGGTTACAGAAACAAGACAGCAAAGTGATGTCGAGGTTAAGCTTCAATCAGACATGTTCTTATTTGAATGGCAGAACAAACTCCAGGAGACATATTGCCTAGTCTAGCTCTTATTTCATATATCGTTTATGAGTGAAGTCTATTGCCATCACAACTGCCCAGTAAAAACAGATAGACAGGTGCACGAGGGAGTGTGTTTCCCATTCATACACATATAGCGGCACCTGTTTTGAATGTAAATGCAACTTGCAGTTTTGGCTATTAGGTTACAGCGAATAACCTCAAAAATAGGTGTCCTAACCACAAAAAAAGTGGGCGACATTGTAGGTGCTTTAGGCTGTGGCCCCACTTTTTCAATAATATAACACTGATTCAGCTGCAATGCTGTTACTAAGATAGTATTGCTTCATAACATTATGTTAATAATTCGAGCACTTAGCAATGTCTTGTTTAAGATTCATGCTCAGCACTGCTAATTTACAGAGTGACAGAATTCAGGCCTGCAGCAGCCAATACCTGCAGCAGCCAATACCTGCTCTGCTATTTTAACAGTGTCATTTTGGGCTGCTGCTAGATTTAGGCTCCCCACAGGATTAGAAATCAAATTTGAAGTGTTCTATTAAATTGTTCTACTTTAACATTGTCTTTGCACTTGCTGTAGGATAGCACTGTCACCTCAAACATATCCTGGCCTTCTTAATCAGGAGAGCAAATAAAATAGGATCCCAGTTCGATCCCTCGGTGGAACAGGTTATATATCTATAGAGAGCAAAACAGGTCACATTCTAAGCAGAACTGCACTCCCTTGCAGGAGTGTGAAATGCTGTGCATGCTTAGGCCATACCTTCCTCACTGGTAATGAATTTCTGAGCACCCATATTAACCGTTTTAACTCGTTCTGCCTGGACTGCTATATCTGCCTCCACCAATGTGTGAGTCTGAAGCAGGTCCTCGACGCCATGCAGGTGTTTGCCGTAATCTTGTGATTGCAGGCGGCTCTGAAAGAAACAAACATTCAGATGCAAGACTCAATATCATGGTTGCGAGATGCATAACCATGACCAGCCTGCAGCGGTGCCATTTCCAATCCAATTACGAGAAACAGCAATATAACATTAGAGGTACCAACACGGACCAATGTAGGAATATTCATGAGGTCTCCAAATATTATATAAAAATACACCTTTTATATTTCAAAACTCCATGTTACTAATATCAGTTAGGAAGTAGTACAGATTGGAAGAACTCATGAGTTGGATAAACCTAATTTATAGCACTGTTACTACCAGATACAACTGTAGCCACAAGTACATCACCCAGTGTTACTCAACTGACATAGTTTTCATGAACAGACTACTTCTCAAAAGGCAGAATCAAAAATGCAACATTCAACCAAATATGTTCAGGGCAAATATAGATGAGGGGTGCAAACTTAATCTCCACTGTCCGAGGGAACTGCCCACCCTTTAGCAAACATTTCTGATTTTCACACCATTCCCTTCAACACAATCAAACAGGGGCAGCACATTCTGCAGATTACAGCACAGGTGAAGCTGCAAACTACACCCAAAGGGTGCAGCTGCACAGGCCAGTTGTCATTTTTCTCTGTAGGTGGAGCTGACTGCACTGGTTGCGAAGTACATATTTTTTGAAATTGATTCATGTGCTGTCAGGGCCATTGGAAAGGCCAGCATTTATTGCCCTCAGGATGGTAATACTGAGCCCACCTTCTGGAACACAATTGAGTAGCTCGTCAGCCACTGCAGGGTGCAGTTAAGAATCAGCCATGATGCTGTGGACTTGGAGTCACATATGCTGCAGACCAGGTGTGTATAGCAGATTACCTTCCCTGAAGGACCTTAGTGAACTGTTGTTATTTTTTTTAACTCACAATCCAGTAGTTTCACAGTCTTCGTTACTTAGATTAGCTTTTTATTCCTGATTTATTTAATTGAGTTTAAATTCCTCAGCTGCAGTGGGGGGAATTAGAATGCACGTATCCAGTGATCTGCCTGGTAACATTAGCACTGTGTTTACAGACACCCATGTTACTGGGTTTTGGAAGTTACCCCTTGTGGTTTTAAGATCTTCATTTCAAAATTCTTCCACTGTCTAACCGTGACCAATCCAAGTCATTTCTAGCTGACTACTCAGACAATGCTTTATGCTAGTGGATCACTGCTGTCTACCTGCTTTCTCCTCCCCATCACTTCTTTCAGTCCTTGTATCCCAACTCATTGGACTCTAACCTGGTTAATTCCATTTCCTGAGATAACAAGGTGTAGAGCTGGATGAACACAGCAGGCCTAGCAGCATCAGAGGAACAGGAAGGCTGACGTTTCGGGCCTAGACCCT
>JAHRHZ010000183.1:990475-1022237 GCA_024137785.1 Ginglymostoma cirratum | reverse complement strand
GACCCTTCTTCAGAAATTCTGAAGAAGGGTCTAGGCCCGAAACGTCAGCCTTCCTGCTCCTCTGATGCTGCTTGGCCTGCTGTGTTCATCCAGCTCTACACCTTGTTATCTCAGATTCTCCAGCATCTGCAGTTCCTACTATCTCTGATTCCATTGCCTACTTTGTCCTTACTACAAAGGTCACTTAGAGTGTATACCACCGGCTCAGTCAAAGTTCCCCTCAAGTCTGGAGGTGCCCTCTCAAAATTCTTCTCACCATACTGTAAAACAAGTGCTGATCTTTTACATGCAATAAAGCACATAAGCTGCACAACATTCAACCAACCTTCATGTCTTCCATCCAATCCACGATATGCAGCATTTCCTGGAACATCTTCTGCAGTTCAAGGTTCTTCATGAGACGTTCACGGCGTGCGTGCAGCAGCTCCCGAAGGTAGTCCCACAGGCGGATAACGTTGTCCTTCCTGACTGTGATGCGTTTGATGTCATAGTAATGTTCAGCCTCCAGCTCCTTGGCTACAGCCACCACAGCCTGCACACGCTCATTATAGGCGTTAATGTCTGTCTCAATGGCCTCATGCTTCCTCGTGGCAGCCTCCACTGCAGCCAGATCTATTCCAAAATTGTCCTTAAAACATAAAAGACAGAAAAAAAAAGTTCAATTTAAAAAGAATACTGCCCTTGGGTTTTTGCCTCTCCTAAGAGACTGCACTGGCAGGAGTGGTCCAGGGAGGCAGCAGGAGGAAGTGGAACTGTTAATTTCATCAGACTTGATGATTTAGTTGCGAATTTGCGCCTGTCAGTTGTGAATTTCTATAAAGAGAAAAAAAGGGATGATGAATAGTTGAGGTGATGGAAGGCAAATCCCACATTCCAGTTTCCATTACCTTGTGCGATACTCTGTCCCATGCTCTCAAACAGCAATAAGTCAGAAAGTGGCCCAATTGGTCACCATGAAGACTGCAGATTTAGAGCGGCACAGTGGCTCAGCGGTCAGCACTGCTGACTCACAGCGCCCAGGACCCGGGTTCGATTCCAGCCCTGGATGGCTGTCTGTGTGGAGTTTGCACGTTCTCCTGCTTCTGCATGGGTTTCCTCCGGGTGGTCCAGTTTACTCCCACTGTCCAAAGATGTGCAAGTTAGGGGGGTTAGCCATGGAAAATACAGGGTTATATGGAAAGGGTGGGTGGGTTTTAGTGGGATGCGCTTTGGAGGGTTGGTGTGGATTCAATGTAGGGACTCTATGATTCTAAGATCCAGGGCAGAAATTCTCGACCCAGATATAATCCTCAAATGAAGGAACACCCACTGCCACTGATGGGAGGTAAATTGGAACTGAAATTGAAACAGGAGCCACTAATGGGCAAGGTGGAGTCTGATACCCTTGGTGGATTACAAAGGCAGAGTAGAAGAGGCTTCCAAGAAAATTCCACCTCCCTCCTTCATAAATACCAGTTTACAAATACATTGCTTGGGATTTTTCATAGCATGGCTGCAATGTGAAATCTGATTTTCCCCAGCTGGTGACTCACCCTGTATGTCATGGGAGCCAGTTTAAAATCTACACAATATTTTATACCAGCAGGCAGAATGCCCTGTGTGTTTAAATGGGAGCTAACATTTCCTTTACAATGTTTTACAGGGAGTTGGCACACTGCCTTCAGCATATTTGAGTTGGAGTTTGTTTGCTGCCTTTGGTGGGAACCAATATTCCACTCAAGCAATGTTGAAAAGGCATCTGTAAGTTTTAAGCAATCATAAGTGTCAGGTCACAGCTACAGCTCTTCTCTTAAGTAACAACTCTCTTGAGTGCTGTCAGCTAATGTACAGTCTTTGAATAAACAACGGCTGATCATAAGTCATAACATTTAGAGAAAGAAAATGGAAGTACTTAGCTTGTGATGCTGTTCCACAATACTGTACAGATGCCTTATACCAGCAGAACACCAAAGAGGACAGTGAGTGAATTAAAAATAATGACGAGTTCCACTCTAATCATCTTATCACCTTCAGATGCTGACAAAGATGTAGTGCACCCAATTTCAATTTTATATTTTCAATGTTTGCAAGGTATTTTCACTTTTATCAAATGTACATGTTGTGCCACTGTATAAGGAATTCTCGAACAAGTTCCTCCGTTGAGGAAAAGCACAATTGTTAGAGAAACTATTTTAGTTTTGTGGGAAAGAAACCTTAAAGTGTCCTTTTTGAAGGTTTTCAGGATTATAAGGATAACTTTTCAAATTAGATCTGGAAAATCATTTTCTGTGGCACTGAGTTCAAGTCCTAGGAGACAGAAGTTAAGTGTCAGTGAGCTCAAAGGGAAGCCACACAGAATCTTTCATCCAAAGTGTAACTGTTCCACAGGAAAGATGCTGAATTAGATAGTATAATGGAACTAACATGATGCATGGAGGTGAGACGCTCTGATGAAAATGCAGAGCTGGTACTAATATCAGTTGGAAGCCGAGATTTGTCTAGCTAAGTGCCTTTTTGACCCTACAAATTTTGGTATTGTTACTGGTCTCAGTGTCTGAATCTGCAGGTCATGCAGTACACAATGCTCCTTGTACTTGAGGCAGTGTCCCTGTACCAGTATAGAATTACAGGCTTTTGAGTGTGTCTGCTTTTCCTTACCTGGGAAACAAGACGCTGATTTTCACTCAGCCACGTCTCTCTCATAGCTGCTTTGCGATCAAACCGGTGAGCAAGTTGTTCCAGTTTCTCCTGTCGGATGAGCTCAGTTCGCAAGGCTAGTTCCCGCTCGTGCTCAGCTTTCTCCAGCCTTTCCCAAGCCTGGATGGGACAGAAACAGGACACAGATGACATCCCTCTGTGGTGAAAGCACTTATTTTCACATATCATGTCTACCTGAACACTAAGTATCAGAACTCACAGAAGGTAAATGAACTCCCATCTCATGAAACAATGAACCAAACATTGCACAGAGATCTAGCAACAAAAATAAAAATTGTTGGGAAAGCTCAGCAAGACTGGCAGCATCTGTGAAGAGAAATCAGTGTTAATGGGTCCAGTGACCCTTCCTCAGCGTTCCGATTTCTCTTCACGGATGCTGCCAGAGCCGCTGAGCTTTTCCAGCAGTTTTTGTTTTTGTTTCTGATTTACAGTATCCGCAGTTCTTTCAATTTTTATAGAAATCTAGCAACTGGCCTGAGAACCTCAGGGGAAAACAATCTATTGCTCTCATTTGAGTTATCCCATTTGCCTATGGTTGTAAAGGGAGGACAGAATCAGGTTCATTTGCACCCATGACCAAATAATTCATTAGTGCTCAGTGTCCAAAGCTGCATATAAGGTATGTGACTTGTGCAAGGCACCACAGAGCTTGTGAAACCATCTCCTAATAAGAATATCTCTTGAGGAGGAGAAATTAACCTGGGACTTTAATAAAAGCTACTGTCTGAATTGAATAGTGAGATGGTTTCTTCCCTCTCAGATGAGCAGAAAAGATCCCATGGCCACTATTTCAAGGAAGAAGAGTTAAGTTCTCTCCTGTGCCCTTACTATCTTTACCTCAACCAACACCACTTAAATTAAAACAGATTATGTGGTGATCATCACGTTGCTGTTTGCAGGATCACGCTGTACATAAATTGGCTGTCACATTTCCTAAGTGGTGACCACATCTGATTTTCTGTTGAGCAATTTTGAGGCATTGGAAGCAATAAAAGGGGCCACACAAATGCAAATATTTACTTTTCTATCTTTTTGCAGATGGCCTTGGAAAACCGATGATGATATCAAAAGGGCACATTGTTAGTGTGCCATTGAGAGAGGCGGATTCATGTTGGCACACTGGGAATGTGGCACTTCGGGAGAGGACTGGTGCAAAATATGGCAGGTAAAATTATAGTCAAGGAGCCTGCAGAGCCTCACGTTACACAGCACTGTTGATCAGTCCAAGAGGTAGAGCCATGTTATTTACGTGCTCTCTTAAATGGAGAGTGATCCATGAAGTGAAAGGCCTAAATAGGGAATGGAAAAATAGGAGAAACAGGCTGAAAAGTTAACAGAAACCAACTGCCTGATCTGTGCAATAAATTGCCTGCTCTCAGCAGAATGCTTCTGCAGGAGTAGCATCAGCATGCATGCAGAGGACTGCATGAGAGGTCTCCACATGATCCCGGTCAGCATTCAACTTTGCTCTGATCAGCTCAAAATTTTTGGGCTTTTACAAGCTGGATTATTCCACTAACTTAGTTTAATATACATTTCTTCTTATCCCATTTGCCAGACACCCTACACTGGAATCACGTTTTCAGTACCATCTAAATGTTTTGCACACACCTTGTCTACCACAGCATAACCACAAAGTGAGACATTAAAAAGAAACTTCAGCTATCCTCTCAGGGACATGCACAAATCAATATAGCCATTGTTTCTAATGGGAGCTGGGAAGTTTTCCCTAAAAGACCGATTAAGTATTTAATCCTTGAGCAGCATCACACGAAACAGATCATCCGGTTACAATCACAAGAAAATGTCAGAAATACTCAGCACATCAGATAGTAGCTGCAGAACGAAACAAGGTCTATAGTTCAGGTCAAGGTGACCTGAGATCAAGAACAAAAACCGAAGCTGCTGGAAAAGCTATCTCCCTCCAAACTGACTGCACTCTGCGCACTTAGATCCGACCCTGACTTTGTTATTAAGCCTGTCGATAAGGGTAGTGCTGTTGTAGTTTGACATAGTGACCTCTACATTACAGAAACTGAGCACCAGCTCTCAGCTTCCTCCTGCTACCTTCCCCTGGACCATGACCCCACAATGGTATATCACACCATTGTATCCACCACGGTAACTGACCTCATTACATCTGGTGATCTCCCCGCCCACTGCCTCCAAGCTGATAGTCCCCCAGCCCTGCACAGCTTGCTTCTACCTCCTTCCAAAAATCCACAAACAGGACTGTCCGGGCAGACCCATTGTTTCAGCCTGCTCCTGACCCGCAGAACTCATCTCTTCCTATCTTGACTCAGTCTTTTCTCCCCTCGTTCAGTCCCTGCCCATGTACGTCTCTGATTCCTCTGACGCCTTATGCAATTTTCAGAATTTCCAGTTTGCAGGCTCCAGACGCCTCCTCTTTACCATGGCCGTGTAATCCCTTTACATGCCCATTCCCCACCAGGACAGTCTCAGGGCTCTCAGCTTCTGGAACAAAGGCCTGAACTGTCCCCACCCACTGCCACCCTCCTCCGCTTGACTGAACTCATCCTCACACTCAACAACTTCTCTATTAACTCCTCTCATTTTCTTCAGGTCAGCGGGGTGGCCATGAATACCTGCATAGCACCCAGTTATGCCCGTCTCCTCATCGGTTACATGGAACATTCCTTTTTCCAGTTCTCTTCTGGCCCCCACCCACAACTCTTTCTCCGATATATCAATGGTATTACTGGTGCTGCTTCCCTCTCTTGTTGGAATTGGAAAAGTTAATCAATTTTGCTTCCAATTTTCACCCTGCCCTCACTTTCACCTGGTCTATCTCGCCTCCTCCGTTCCCTTCCTCCGTTTTCATTTCTGGGGATAGACTGGCTAGTAACATCCACTATAAACCCACCGACTCCCACAGCTACCTGGACTATACATCTTCAACACTTTGCTTCCTGTAAAAATTCCATCCCATTCTCTCAGTTCCTCCATCTCCGTTGCACACGTTCCGATCAATCTAACTTTGACAAGGGATCCTCCGAAATGTCCACCTTCTTCCTCAATCGAAGATTCCCCAGCACTGTTGTCGTTGCCCTCAAAATGGGTTTGACACATCTCCCAAACTTCTCCCCTCACCCCTTCTCTTCTCTCCTACGACAGCGATAGAGTTTCCCTTGTCCTCACAGATCATCCAGAAGAGCATCAGCTGCCATTTCCACCACCTCCAGTGAGATACCACCACCAGATACATATTCCCTTCCTCTCCCTTGTCCCTTCCTCAGGGATCGTTCCCTCTGGGATACCCTGGTTCACTTTTCCTTCACTCTCAACAACCCTCCACAGCCCTACGGCACCTTCCCCTGCAACCAGCGAAGGTGCAACAGCTGCCCATTACCACCTCCCTCCCCTGTATTCAAGGGCCCAAACATGCCTTCCAGGTGAGGCAGCGCTTCACCTGCAATTCCCACAATCTAGTCTATTGTATTCGCTGCTCACAAAGTGGTCTCCTCTACATTGGGGAAACGAAGCATAAACTGGGTGACTGCTTTACAGAACATCTACGTTCTGCTCGCAAAAAGACCCTCAGCTTCCCGTTGTCTGCCACTTTAACACACCACCCTGTTCCCTGGCCAACATCTTTATCTCAGGCTTGCTGCAATGTTCCAGCAAAGCTCAGCACAAGCTGGAAGACCACCTCAATTTCCACTTGGGGACCCCTCAGGACTCCAGACTCAATACTGACTTCAATAATTTTAGGACCTAAACTCTTCCATGTCCTAGTCCCCAGTCCCCCAACACCAGGCCTTGTTATCACATAGTCTGCCATTACACACTGGCTATTGTTGGTCACTAACAGTCCCCATTGACAACTATTCATCCTCCTATCCAGATCATTATCAACTCCTTTGTCCATCCAACTGCTCTTCTCTCTCTTTGGGCTCATTCCTCACCTATCATTTACTTCTTAACCCCTCCCTCCACCCTACCTTCTGTATATAAACTGACATTTTCCCAGCAATCACCAGTTCTGAGGAAGGGTCACCAGACCCAAAATGTTAACTCTGATTTTTCTTCACAGATGCTGCCAGACCTACTGAGCTTTTCCATCAACTTCAACTGCATTCGCAGTTCTTTCGGTTTTGACCCGAGATCAGAACTGAGTAAAAACTTCTGATGAAAGATCATCTTAATCTGAAATGGTATCTCTGTTACTTTTACTATAAATGCTGCCTTACTTAATGAGTGTTTATACCATTTTTTTGGTTTTAATTACAGTTTTCCAGCATTGGCAATATCTTATTTTTGCACTTCCTCACATCGCACTGCTTGCTGTGTACAAACTGGCTACCATGTTCCTTTCTTTGACCAAATCAAAAGTACTAAAGGTAAAGCCTTTTGGGAGGTGGTGAGATTTCATGAGGTGTTGCATAAATAGAAGTCACTTTACTTTGCTAATTTTTATTTCCTCATAGCAATGATGCAAGGAGCTGAGTGGTTTATGAAGCCAAGGAGAAACGATGGCCACAACAATCAAATCAGGAAAACTGGACAATGAGCTGAATCACCCTTCAGCTGTGAAATTAAGCCATTTGGAGTAGTGATTATGTGCCAGACCTGCAGTCTACATTATATTGTACATTTAATTGACCATACAGTCAGAAAGCAGGGTTCGTCACCTTGTTAATGTCGGAGATAAGTTTGCCCTCTCGTGGAATGTAGACTTTCTGGTTGTTGGCTCTCATTTTGCTTTGAATAGTGAAAAGCAGCACCTCTAGATTGCCTTTTTCTGTAAACCTGTCAAAGGAAACATTGCAAGAACTTCACTTAACTGCTGTTACTAGTTCAGCAGTCTGAGGTGAATAAGGACCCAAACAGACTGTATCAGTTTATTCCAATTCTATTTACCAATAAAAATACCATAATTGAGAAAGAACTTCAACCCTGTTGGAAGGTATAATACAGGAGGGGACAGGTGGAGGGGCATCAAACAGTTTACAGACGATACACCCTGAAGTCAACAGAAAGGAAAGTCAGACAAAAGTGGATAATGGCTTGCCAATCGACCACAGGCCATTTGACACAACCTGCTGAGATTGAGAACACTGCTGAGCAAAAAGTCTCTACTCCTTTTCAAACATGAAATAAATAGGCTTGGTATATGCATTATTCTATAATCTATATCTACAAGAAGGTGGCATAGCGATCCAGAGATACAAGCTAATGTTCTGGGAGTGCAGGTACAAATCATATCGTGGCAGCTAGTGGAAATTAAATTCAAACTAATAAAAATCTGGAATTCAAAGCTCATCCCAGTAATGGTGGCCGTGAGAACAACCACAAATTGTTTTAAAACCATTTAGAATTTACTCATGTCCTATAGGGAAGGACATGAATGCTTAGGCCTTACATGAGTGCTTAGGAGACACAGGCCTTACTACTCTGGTCTTTATGTGACTTGGAAACAAATGGAAGTGAGCCCACAGAACCAAATGAAAACTATGTGGCCAATTCCCAACAGAAGCAATTTCCACTCCATTCTGCAACTCCTTTCCAAATGCTACGCTGGGTTTCTGCTCAGCGCTTTGTTTGAATCCTGGGCCTACATCACTGCAGAGCAGTACAATTTCAGCTGCAAGGGTTTCCACTAGTGAACTCCTAAGTTTTAAGTGCCCCCAGTGACAGATCAAGCAAGGTTCAGGTGTGCTGTGCCCGTAAAAGGACGGAAAATCATGAGACACCCATGCGTGCTATGCTGTCCTGCACTTCCCAGCAGTCAGAATCTTCACAAGCCACATTGTCTGAGACAGACTGCAACTTACCTCCCTCTTCCCTTCGTTTGGAAAAGATGTATCAAGCAGCGGATCTTGCATAAGGAAGAGGGACTGGCTTGGAGCCAAAAAGTAACAACATGCAACATACATATCAAAAGGGTACAACCTTCTTGGTTTCTGCCTGAGTCGGAAAGCAGGAGGGTTTACAGATGGGAATTTCTTGTCTGACAAAGATGGGAAATTCTGCTGGATCTTAAAGCTTCCAGACAGCTAATTGGTTGCTCACAGGTTCTACCAGGATCCAGAATGGGGGAAAAGTCACAACCATCATGAGTTGTCATCCAATCAGAAGCTGCCAGTCAAACCGACCAAAGACTCCCAGGATGGAGGATTACACAAGCAAAAAGTAAGTGTTATTTGGGGAGGGTTTCTGGGCTGTGCAGTCATGCCAAGACGCAGTAGGGTAGGTTGAATGCATGGGTAGAGATATAGCTGTCAGCAGTCAACCCCTTGCCCTAGATTTTTGTAATAGAACCCCACTAACACAAATGGTAGCCTGTAATATTGATTATCAAATTGGCAGCAGAGAAGGAATATACAGCTCGAGTCTCTCCTCCCCAAAAATACATAATTCAGGCAAAGTGGGGAAGGTGATGGGGCTTTGGTCCTGCCTAATTAAGTTTGCTTCCTGCCTTCCAGGTCGAGATGATTATGGCCTAGGAGAACAAATGAATTATAACTAGGAATGACACAAAACTATTTGCATAACCTTGTGATAAGCCTGCTCATATGAAATAAATCCAAATAGAACTGTATGTTGTTATGCAATTGAGAAACTGGATGGAATATTTAGCTCTCACGGCCTGACTTTTTGACATTACCCACATTACTGCCCACGACAAAGATGTCTGAATAGCCACTTCACAGGAATCAGTCTGAGGTGCTTGTAAATTGTTGCTTCCTGTCCCTTAGCCTGAGGTCAGGTTATCAAGGTCATTAAATTCTTGCCTGTTTGCTTCCTCTTTATCTCAACAAAGTACTTTCAACACTTGTAAATTGTGATGATTAAAATGGGACAGTTAGATGTAAACTCTAAATCTACACAGGTTCCACAGACAAAGTATAACTAATGATGAGGGGCTCGGGGTAGCTTGCTTACTTGGGTGGTTTCTCCACAGTGCGGTAGGTATTGAATGCTTGAAGTTGATTCTGAACCCCATTCAGTGAGTTTGCCAGTTTGCGATCATTCAATGTAATGATGGTGTGCTCAATCCACTGCAGGAGGTCAGAGGCAAGAGTTTCATACTTGTCAATCATGTTGTCTGCCTCAATTGCATAATCCAACACCTGGGTCAGAGAAAACAGCACAATTATTCGCTGGTGCATGGAGATCGCTGAAAGAACACAGCTAAAAGACTCAGGAAATAAATGGGTGGTGAGTTCTAGATTAATGCTCACATTGAAACAAAAACGCTTCACAAACAATGCAGATTTCATACCAAACCACAAGGACAGAAAATGTTCTGTGTAATTAACTGATCCCAGCAGTCACGGTACTATGCTTCATTTGTGCACTTAAGCTAAAAAAAAAGGGGTAGGAACTAACCAGGGCTCTCAAATGATCAATATTCAGTGAAGAGGACTGGCTCCAATGTGTCTAGCTCACAGTGGGCTAAGAGACCCATGACAAAGTTATTGGATGATAGCAGTGTAAGAGCAGTGCTATTGGACTTGTAATCTAGAGGTCTAGGCTAATGATCTGCAAATAATGGTTCACATTCACCAGGGTGGCTGGTGGAATTTGAATTCAGTCAATAATTCTGGAATATAAATAAGTTTCAGCCAATAGAGACTGTGACAATGACCACTGAGTGTTGTAAAAACCTATCTAGTTCACTAATGCTGTTTGGGGATGACACCATGTGACATCAGACCCACCACAATGTAGATGACTCTTAACTGTCTAGCAAGCTGCAGAGACCAATGGCAATTAGAGATGGGCATCAAATTCTGGCTTTAGGCCAGTTTTGGAATTTCAATTTTGCAGACTCCAGCCACCTCCTCTTTACCATGGACATGCAATCCCTTTACACGTCCATCCCCAACCAGGATGGTCTCAGGGCTCTCCGCTTTTTTGTGAAACAAAGACCTGAATGGTCCCCACCCACAACCACCCTCCTCTACTCGGCTGAGCTCGTCATCATCCTCAACAAGTCTTTAACTCCTCTCATTTTCTTCAGGTCAGAGGACTGGCCATGGTTATCTGCATGGGGCCCAGTTATGCCTGTCTCTTCGTGGGGTATCTGGAACATTCCTTGTTCCAATCCTATTCCGGATCCCATCCACAACTCTTTCTCCAATGTATCAATGACATTCTCCATGCTGCTACCCCGTCTCGTCTGGAATTGGATAAGTTCATCGATTTCACTTCCAATTTCCACCCTGCCCTCACTTTCACCTGGTCTATCTCTGACTCCTCCCTTCTCTTCCTCGACATCTCTGTTTCCGTTTCTGTGGATAGACTGGCAACTAATATCCACTATAAACCCACTGACTCCCACGGCTCCCTGGACTGTACAGTCTTCATTAACAGCTATTCACCCACCGAGCCAGATTGTTATCCACTCCTTTGTCTGTCCACTCCTTTGTCAAGGACATGACTGTATTTGACAAAAAATTTGTTTGTAGTCGGGATTTGTTATGAGCAGCGTCTTCGTAAATATTACGGTACTCATCATTTTTCTTACACTCAACCATTATTCCTCCTCATACCTTCCCAATTCGTTTCCCTTCTACTGCCAGTGCCTTCATCTTAGAGAAGTAGTGATAATAAGTAGCAACGTAAGTGATGATTGATTTTTCGTCAGGCTGGTCCACACTGACATCTGGAAGCAAAAGAAAAACAACTAGTTTATGTGGATCTACATTTCACCAAATGAAACATACTGCAAATCTTCAGCATCTCAAGTCAACACTGTAAAATGACATCCTATCCGCAACTGTACTATTTAGAAGCAAGGAACGTCTGTTCACGACAGTGTGCAAATGCTCAACAAATTTCCATCACGTTCCACTGTCAGTCATTTCAATGGAAACTTCAGCTAATTTCTAAATACTGCTCTCTTCCATACTCCTTAAAACTGAGAAACTTAAGTGAAGGGTTCAGGATACCATTACAGCTGACAGGACAAAGAGAAATTAACAGCTCTGAAATGTGTGGAGTATTCAGAACAAGGTAAAAGATTTAATGCACATATAGAGATTAATGGGTATAATCTCAATGCCATTACAGAGGCATAGGTACAAGGAGATCAAAGCAATAAACTAAATTTTCAGGAGAATGTCACTTTTCAAAAGTACAGGCAGGAAGGAAAGGGTGGCAGATAGCTTTGTTAGTACAAGATGGGATAAATATGATAGCAAGAAATGATCTTGACTCAGGAGATATAAAATCTATATAGGTGGAGATAAGAAATAACCAAGGGAAGAAGACAGAGGCAGGAGTACTCCATAGGATGCCCAAAAGTAGCTATACTGTAGGGCAAGGAATAAATCAGGAGATAGAGAGAACATGTGAGAAAATGTACATTAATCATGGGTGACTAAAAATCTCTTATCCATGGAAAAATATACTGGCATTGGAGGCAGTCCAGAAAAGGTTCACTAGGTTGATTCCAGGTATTGAGGAATTTTCTCATGAAGAGAGGTTGAGTAGGTTAGGACTTTACTCCTTGGAGTTTTGAAGAATGAGAGGCAACATGGAAAATTCTTAGAAGCCTTGACTAGGTTGATGCTGAGATGTTGTTTCCCCTTCTGAGACAGCCTAGATCTAGAGGGCATAAGCTCAGACATTTAAGACCAAAATTGGGAGAAATTTCTTCTCTGAGGTTAAGGGGTGTTCTGATTGAAGTCTTCAAGATATTTAATAGGAAAAGACAGGGTAGATAAAGTTAACTATTTTGACTAGTCAGAGATTCTTGAACTAGAGGGCATAATGTAAAAATTAGGGCTAGACTGTTCAAAAGAGATGTTAGAAAGCACTTCTACACACAAAGGGTGGTGAAGGTTTAGAACTCTCTTTCACAAATGGCAGTTGATGTTAGATCATTTGTTAATTTCAAATCTGAGCTAGATAATTTTTGTTAAGCAAAGGGATATGGGCTAAGACAGGCATATATAAAGTTAGGCCACACATCAGCCACGTTCTCTATGAACGACGGAACAGGCTCAAGGGGCTAAATGGCCTATTCCTGCTCCTATAAGTTGTGCTGTTAACAAAACATTTAACAAGCAATAATCCCCATTAATTGCCAACTCACTTTTACACAGCAAGAAACTTGCCTTCCTAAAGAGGCCTCACCGGACTTCCAACTCTGCCAAAATCTCACTTTAGTCTATGGACTATGGACTAAACAGAATACTGCTTTAAACCATGGAGACTGTCCAAAGAGACAACTGGAGTTTTAAAAATCATGTTTACTGGAGCATATTGTGAGTTGTTTACAAAGTTTCATTTTCCTGGTACATATAGCAAAAAGCCATGTGGGCGAGCTCATACTAAAAAAAAAAGAGAATATACAAAATCAGACAAAAGTCGATTATATAGCTCCACAAGAGCAGTTGGGTTCTGAAGATAGAGAAAACTGTTTGACAACAACATCCTGATAGACTCCTGGCCAGGTAGCTATGTGGAGCCAGTGAAACAGAGAACCCACCCACCTAGCCTGCAATGAGAAAGCATTGAAAAAATCTGTGTTTCTCTGCTGGGTGGAGGCAGTAGAAAGTCTCTGTAATAGCCAGCAGATTTCACCTCACCATTCTTTGCAAATTTTCTGTTGAAGGTGTTAAAAACTCCTCTAATGATAGAGGAAAAGCAATTTTGCAACCAGCACGGCCAAAAATTTAAATGAAATTGAAATGAAGAGAAAGAAAGCAATTTACTGAAATCCTGTAGTGCTGCGTGGTACTATTGAACTGTATTTCATGATTTTATATTTTGTTCCAACTTTAATATCCACATCTTGGAACCACAGAATCCCTATAGAGTGGAAGCAGGTCTTTGGTCCATCATATCCACTGCAGCCCTCCAAAGAGCACTGTATCCAGACGCATCCCCCAATCTTATCCCTGCAACTCTGCATTTACCATGGCTAATTCAGCCAGCCTGTACAACCCTGAACCTCACAGGGCAATTTAGCATGGCCAATCCACCTAACCTGCACATCTTTGGACTGAGAGAAGAAACTGGAGCACCCGGAGGAAACCCATGCAGACATAGGGAGAACAAGCAAACTCCACACAGACAGTCGCCCAAGGCTGGAATCTAACCAAGGTCCCTGTAGTAGTGAGGCCGCAGTGCTAACCACTGTGTCACCATGCCGCCCCGCCACCCCAGACAGTGTCTGTCTATATTTGTCGGTTTGCGAAGGGGACAATTTCAGAAGGGATAGAGTTCAAGTTAGCAATAATAATTCCTAACTGCTTTTGGTTAAAAATTATTTGTTTGTAAATAACAGCTATTGTTAAGTACAGAAACCTAGTTAGTGTTCGCTTTCAACCTGAGTTCATCAGATAAATTGGGGACTATGAATAGTTTGACTGAATCTTTTCAAATTTATAATACTCCGAGTGCAGTTGGGCTTGATTTCAAGCACACCAGCCCACTGTGACGTGATACTTAACAAAAGGAAAATCTGATTATTATCATGCTGCTGTTTGTGCAAATCAGCTGCAATTTTTTTCACCAAATGTAATTCAAAATTACTTCGAAACATCCTGAGGTCATGAACAATTCTACATAAATGCAAGTGTTTCTTCTCTAAATAGATGGCTCAATTTAGTTGCTTTTTTAGATTCATTCATGGGATGTGGACATCGCTGGCCAGGTTACTGCCCATCCCCAGGAGCTCTAGAGAAAGTGCAAGTGGTGAGCTACTTTCTAGAACCAATGCAGAAAGGTACCCACAACGCTGTTAGGAAGGGAGTTCCAGGATTTTGATCCAGTCGCAGTGAAGCACCAACCAATATAGTTCCAAGTCAGCACAGTTTGTGGCTTGGATTGGTATTCACATGTGGTGACCCCATGCATCTGCTGCCCTTGTCATTCTAGGTGGTAGCGGCTGTAGGTTTGGAAGATGCTGGAGGAGGAGTCTTGGGGAATGGCGGAAGCATGAATGTCAGAGATATAGTTAAATTCTCTCTTGTTGAAATGGTCATTGCCTGACATTTGTACGGCCTGAATACGACGTACCACTTATCAACTGCAGCCTGGAAGTTATCCAGATCTTGCTGTTTTAGTATCTGCGAAGTTACACATGGTTCTGATCATTGTTCATTCATCAGTGAACAACCACATTTCTGTCCTCGTGATGGGCAGGTTATTGAAGAAGCAGCCAAAACTGGTTGGGCCTAGGACACTACCCATACCTAATATGTCAAAAGCCACAAAAACAAATGCACAACTTGTCTCACAAGTAGCTAACTATTCCATTAGGTTCTCCAAAGTTTCAATGTACACCAGTTAAATCCAGTATATCACAAACATTAGGATCGAGTCTTTGCCTGCATTTGTATCCTAATATACCTTCAGGATCCAGCAGTTTGGTGAGTCCCAGTTGCTGCTCTGCCACATTGAAAGCATTTTGTAAGTTGTAGTGAGCATTTGACTTCTTTAGTCTGTCAAAGTCAATCAGATCGGGCCTGAAGCAAAGAACAAAGAAAAGAATGGTCCTTATCAAATGAAAAGAACGAGGCTAACATCACAAGACTAAATCAGATTCTGTGTGTGCAAGACCAGACTAAAAAAAGGAATATGCAGAATAAGATCAACCCACAAGTGTACTTTACCATTCCATAAGATCATGGTTGATCTTTGACTTCTTTAATAGGAAATGGGCAACAATGGCAAGTTAGCATTTAACTGCCTTTGAACTGAGTAACTTGTTAGGTCATTACTGTCAATCATACTGCTGCGGCTCTGGAGTTACATATAGGCCAGATCAGATAAGGACAGATTTCTTCCTTAAAAGGACATTATTGAACCAGATGGATTTTTACAATAATTGATGACAGTGTTGTTGCATCATTACTGAGACCAGATTTCAATTTCAGATGTGTTAATAATTCAATTCAAATTCCACCAGCTTCTGTGGTTGCATCCAACCTTGTATCCCCCGGGTCTGAATTTATAGATTTCTAGTCCAGTGACATTAATCACTAAACTATTGTCTCCCTACTTTCCTGACTTAATCCCACATCCCTGAATTCCCTTGATTTATCATTCCAATATGAATCCATTACACATTTTAATTGTGTAATCACTGGGACAGATCCTAATAGATTGTAAACATGGAAGAGAGGTTTGGAGTTGGAGTCTGACATCAAAAAATGTGGAGCCAGTTGATTCACCTGTTGATAAAATGTATCCCAGATTCACAGACCAGAAGGTCCTGACATCCGACTTCAGTTCTGTGCTACGTTAATTGATTTCCACAGGGAATGTTTCCTACAATCCAGTTGGAAAGTATGAGTTTCTACAGCAATTTCTGCTTTTATTTTAAATTTCTAACATCTACATTTCTTGGATTTATTTATTGATAAATCATACACTGGTTTTAATGGTACCATGTAATCTATTTTATGAAAATACCACTAGCTACTACTGCACCTTTAATTCAATACTGGCACTTATTATGCAAACTGTTGGATAATGTTATCTTCAAGCATTCAATTCTGTTAAAATCTCCCTGAATTCTGAAGGAATGATAAGATACCTGTGTTTGTGGACAATTGCATTGAAGGCCAGTCCATCCCTCCAGCTTGTGGTGAAGTTGTGAACATTAACATTGGGATACCTGCAAAACACAATGAACAACCAAAAGTCGAAGAGTTTCAACTTAGTACCAGACTGGGTCCGATTTTGTGCGGTGGCAGCAGTGGCGACGATGGTGATGGTGGTGGAGAAGAGAGGAGAGATGTGCACAAATTGAAAAATGACAAGCTAAAAGCTATTTTTCACACAATGGATTGTGAGGGATGCTCTCTGAGCAGGTAACTGAATAGGTAGTGAATGGATTCTCTGATTAGTAACTGTAATAAACACAACGTCACCACCCGACTGAAGGCATTCTAGTGAAAGAGCAAGCACATATTTTGTACAGCTGAGGTCAGGTCAGGATGGACTGATAGAGAGAACCAAACTGTTTACACGATTGCCTGTTCAAAATCTATTACGAAAGGTACAAGAGTTCACCTAACCAGCAACTGCTGGTGGATGAAGGGGAGGAGCTGTCAGAACTGAGAGTCTCCAGAACATCATTTAGTTTGAGTTGTGGGAGAGGCTAGATAGGCTTGCACTTTTTCCACTGGAACATAGGAGGTTGAGAGGTGACATTATAGAGGTTTATAAAATCGTGAGGGGTGTAAGTAAGGTGAATGGCAGGTGTCTTTTCCCTAGGGTGGGGGATTTCAAGACTAGGGGGCACATTTTTAAGGCAAGAGGAGAAAGAATTAATGAGAAGCAACTTTTTTTTTTTTACACAGAATGTGGAATGAACTTCCAGAGTATGTAGTAGATGCAGGTAGTGTTACAGTATTTAAAAGACATTCAGATAAGTACATGAATAAGAAATGCTTGAAGGGATCTGGGCCAAGCGCAGGCAGGTGGGCCAAGTTTAGCTTGGGATTATGTTTGGCATGGACTGGTTGGGCCAGAGGATCTGTTTATGTACTGTATGACTCAATAATAACTGTTACATAGAAATTCAAGTTCTGAAGACCTCTCACAGGGTGATGAAACCCAAACTCTTTGTCAATGTGCTTAGTGCAGTGCATAACTTAATTGTCAACTTGCATAATATATTTCATAGAATCACAGAATCCCTACAGTGCGGAAGCAGGCTACTCAGCCAATCAAGTCCACACCACACTCCGAACAGCATCCCACCTAGACCCACCCTATCTCTGTAATCCTACATTTCCCATGGCCAATCCACCAACCTACACATCTTTGGACTGTGGGAGGAAAGCGGAGCACCCAGAGGAAACCCACACGGACACAGGGAAAGTATGTAAACTCCACACAGCGAGTTGCCTGAGGGTGGAATCGAAAGCGGGTCCCTGGCACCGTGAGGCAGCAGTGCTAACCACTGCTGTTCATAAATTTCTTACATAAACGGCATTTTGCACAGGGTGGAAACACTTGACCATCAATGACAGTCATCCACCCACTGAGCAAGGGTAGCACAGATTGATACAGTGAACGCTCCCTTTATTCCGACAGAGGGCCTCAGCTTAAAACTCAGAATGGTGTTTGAAGTAGAGATTTTATAAACACAGGTTCTAATAAAATTTACGTACGCTAAACATTGATTTCTTTGTGAGATGTTGATTAATCTGCTATGCATTTCAAGAACTGTCTGTTTTTCATCTATCTGTGTACTTTGCAGGACTTGCCACTTAATTCCCTCTGGCAATTTTCCAATTCTGCTTACCCTGCTGTCTTCATTTGGCACCAGAGCAGAAGCGCATCTTTGGCAGATTTCTTTTCTTTGTTATCCTCTGTTTCAACACTGATATCTTGGATCTTTTGAAACAAAAGCCATGATAAGTAAAATATATAAGCAAGATCAAGGACTATGTAACTTATTGCAAACAAATGCAAATCATTACTAAGGCTTCAAGATAACCTCAAATTCTGGCTCACTGTGGAAAGACCATTTACCCTTGTGTGGCAATTAAAAATGCCTTGTGTGTCAGTGCCTTCATTTGGGATTTTTAATTTGGTGGTAGGAACAAGAAGAGCGAGAGAGAGAGAAACAGAGTGAAAACAAGGTGGTTTTTCCGTCAAGAAGCAGCCCCACCCAGTTTGTTCACAAACAAGAAAACGTAGCATATAAGGTAAAACAAGCAACTGTGATATTAAATTCCTCCAATAATGCAGGGTAAGTGTTGTGAGGGGTGCTTGACTTAAACATGTTTTTGACATAGATACTTCTGATAAAGAACAATGAAGGATGATCATATATGCATGGAATCTGAATACTCACGACCTAACTAGACTGTAACCTTTTGCTGCCTCTGGAAAATCACTCCCACAACATGAAGGGTTCCTCCTGCTTCATATTTGTAGTTCAGTCCATCTTTTGCTGAATCACTCACTTTTGTCTTTGTTACCTCCAGACTTGATAATTTCAAAGTTCTCTTAGCTTGCCTCCCATTTCCCATTTTTCATCATAAGAAACAGGAACAGGAGTAGGTCATTCAGCCCCTCAAAACTGCTCCACCATTCATAGGATTATGGCTTATCTGACATTCCTTATGTCCACTTTCCTGCCGTTGATTTCCCTCCTGAACAAAGAATCTGTCGCAACCTTAAATATACACTAGGACTCTGTACCCACAGCTCTCTGTGGCAAGGAGTTTCAACGACTCACAATCCTCAGAGAAATTCCTCCACAACTCAGTCTTAAATTCATTTCCCTTTATTTTGACACTATGCCCTCTGGACCTAGTCTCTCCCATGAAGGGAAACATCCTCTCATTTAATCTGTGAAGCCCCTTAAAACTCCTATATGTTTCAATGAGCTCATCTCTCATTCTTCTAAATTCCAATGAACAGAGTCCCAAATTGTTCAATCATTGCTCATAAGACAATCCCTCCATACGTGGGATCATCCGGGTGAACCTTTCCTGAATTACCTTCAGTGAAATGCTACCTTTCCTTAAATTAACGGACCAAAACAGTTCATAGTACTTCAGATGTGGTTCCACCAGCACCTTGTACAGCTGCAGAAAGACTTCTCCACCCTTATACTCCAACCCCCTTGAAATATAGGCCAACATTCCATTAACTTTCCTGATTACATGCAGCACTTGTGTGCTATCTTTGTGTGTTTTGTACATAAATATTCCCACATCCCCTTGTATTGCAACTTTCTGTAGCTTCCCTCCATTTAAATAATATCCTGTTATTTAGGTTTCCCTTCAAAAATGAACAATTTTGCATTTTCCCACGTTAGTCCATTGGTTGGCCTTATCCTGACCCATATTTGGGGGTGTTCACCTATTACACCTGTTCTTGCTGGCCTAAGTTAACGTGTCCTCTTGTGGAGAAGAGCATAACTAGAGGGGATGAATAAAAGATGTTTATTAACAAATTCAATACGAGAATTTAGAAACTTCTTCACTCAAAAGCAGTGAGAATTTGAGAATTGCTGTCATAGACACTGATTAATCTAAACTGCATAGGTGCATTTAAGGGGAAACCAGACAATCATATGCGAAGATAGTTATGAAGGTAGACTTAGATGGAAAAAGGCTTCAATGCAGCATAAACAAGTGCATGGGCTGGTTGGGCCAATATCATATGTAAATAGAAGGTGTCATTCATTCACTACTACTCATAAATAAATTGGGAAAAAAAAACATCTTGATGTAACAACTGCTGCAGTAAGTACTTGAAATCGAAGGATGATGGTCCATATTAAGCCCAGAGTAAGGCGGTGGTTCCCATCTACAATGTCATGTGAGCCCATGTTTTCCAGATGGACTTTCTGCTCTTTCAAGAATTGCAGGGCCTTATCCACATTCTCTAAACAGTGAATCCGCATCCGTCCTTTGGTGGGTTTGGGCTGGAAATAGAAGCAGAGAGCTTGGGTTAATATCATAACAGGTCATTACTTAAGTCTAACAACTCATGGCAATTCAGTCATTTGTCGGGCACATGTTTATCAAGGACAACTTATTCAGACAGAGCATCACAACGTACTGAATGGAGATTGAGCAACCTCCTATTTTAACTGCAAAACATTACAAAGATCAATACAGTAACAAACGTCTTTCCTCAACTATCATTTGATGCATGTTCTGGTGTTCCTTCCCTTCCCAAATTGTGACGCAACTTGGGTTATTTTGTCATATTAAAATTAATATTCAAATGTATGTTATTTTGGACTGCCGATAAAGTCCTGCAAGATTACTGCACACTTCAGGATTTGTGCAACTCCTGTTTAAAGTAATTAATACTTTTAGGAGTCAAAGCATTATAAAGAAACAAAAGAAAGCTAAACATTAGTAATTGGGTACACAAAAGAGAATGATTTTTAAACCATTACCATTTGGTTCATGGAAAAATAGAAGTGGCTTTGATTTTACACTCCAAAAAAAAGTTCCTATGTTACCTGTGAAAGTTAAAATATTCCATTAGGATTAAGATGTCTAGTAATTAAACAGGAAGACTAATTGGTACATTGCCTGTATTCTCCAATTCTGCTGACATTAAATAAATAGCCTACATCACTTCAATTCCCAGCAAACACTTGTTACTCACTTGACAACACACTTATTTAATTTCATTTGCATACAGCAAGTTAACTAAATGAAAGAAGGCACAGAGCACATAGGTGTGACTGATCCAGTCTATATGAATTTCACCCACATAACCCCTCTAAAGAGGGGCTGCTATGTGCCTAATGAACGCTTCATTCCATAACCCTACAGTTAACCACCTACTCTAGCCTCATACTAAATCTAGTTTGCATAGGCGTTCTATGGTTCCTTACAGCACTTAACATCATTACTGTACTCCCAGTGGGGATATATGCATGGAGTAAGCGTGGATTGGAGATTCAGGCAACAATGTTGTCATGTTATCTTTGATCCTTCAAGCACAGATTTCCTGCAGGAATACTGAAAACACTAATAAACTTCAAACATGGGAGAGGTTAACTTTACACCATTAACATCTGACAATTGTCTTAAAATCTTTCGTCTTTGGGTACGGTTTACAACATTCCTTGTGACTTTTTAAAAATGCTTTCCAAATATCAGTAACCTTTGAAATACAGGGTGGGCCAAAGAAAACAGTTTTGTTACCCTGTATTCTCAATGCACTGCAGTGGAAACAGTGTGCCAGGTGAGTCAACAATCACAAAAGCTGAATTCATCAAACGTAGTATCGAAAATCAACCTGTCCAACTCGAAACTCTAAAGGAAATCTGATAACCTTACAGACCTAATGACCTACCCCTATATACCCTTCAGAATGCAAAGCCAAAATCCGAAATCAATTGCATATGAGATCCAACCTTTGCTAAGTTCAAAAACTGGTAGTCACAGCAGGGCAAAAAAGTGACCCACCTTCTAATCAGTTTCTGATAATATCTCAACGCTAAGGAACACCTGCAGCATGCCACTTACATAGAACACAGAACTGTACAGCACAGGAACGGGCCCTATGGCCCACAATGTTGTGTCAAACATGACACCAAATTAGACTAATCCCTTCTGCCCTTAGTCCAAATCCCCCCATTCCTCCTTTATTCATGTGTTTATCTCAAATTTTCTTAAATGCCCATATCATATCTGCCTCCGCCACCTCCCCTGGCAGTATGTTCCACACTCCTTCCGCTCTCTGTGTAATAAAACTTGCCCCTCACATCTCCTTTGAACTTTTCCCCTCTCACCTTAATTGCACGCTCCCTAGTATTAGACATTTCAACTCTGGGTAAAAGATTCTGACCGTCAACCCTATCTATACATCTCATAATTTTATAGATTTCTATCAAGTCTCCCCTCAGGTTCCACCGCTCCAGGAAAACAACCCGAGTTTTTCTAGCCTCTTTTTATAGTCAATACCTGTATTCCCACTTAAGTAGAAGCTAGCAAATTCTGAGCAATGCCCTCCCCAGTTTAAAACATGGTGAAAAGAAAAAAGATGAATCAATAGATTAAAAAAAGGAAAATAACTGGGAGGAAAATAAAGATGCAAAAATACTAGAAATGCAGGGCAAGATGTGTGCAAACAAATTAGGGATGCTAGAAATAAATGGATTAGATATACTTGTAAAATAAAATTCACTGGCTAGCTGTCAATCCATTTCAATAGGTATATATTTTGATAAAATAACCAAGGAAGTAAATTTGTTAGATAGCACAATGTGTTACATGGCAGAAGATCTTGGAAGTATGATTTGTACAGAAAACGAGGCCAAATTTTTACTTGGTTTAGACAAACAGATCATAAAGAGATATTCAACTTGGCAGCAGCCACAGGTTTAACACATTAAACAGCAGCGTGGGAGGATATTAGTTCCTGAACTCCCACAACGTGCTCTCTATTTAAACTGATGAAATTAATAGCAGTGTTGATGGGTTAAAAAGAAGATTCCATCTAGTGGTAAACAGGAAATTAAGGTTTAATAGGATTGCTGAGACAGAAGTCCACCTGCAAGAGAGGCAAGTGGCACAGAAGATGTGCAATTTAGTGTTCTGCTAATAAGGTTGGTTTTCATTTTCGTCCTCACATAAAATTTGCAGCACAGAATCGGCCCATTCAGCCAAAAGGCTCACTTCAGTGATTACGCTCGAGGTGAGCTTTTTCACAACCCTCTTCACTTCAGTTCATCAGCATATCCTTCTAATCCTTTCTCCAGCGTAGTTTATCCAGCTCCCCTTTCTATGTGGCTTTGTTATTTGCTTCAACCTCTCCTGTGGTAGCAAGTTCCACATTCTCTAAAGATATTTCTCCTGAATTCTCTGTTGGATTTAATAATGACTACCTTGCATATTTGGCCCCTATCGCTGGCCTTTCCCCTACACAAGTGGAACATTTACGCTATTAACATCTTTACAATTTTAAAGACCTATTTATTAGGTCAGTCCTCAACATGTGCTTTCTACAGAAAACAATAACAGCTTGGTCTATTTTTTCCCATAGTTCTAATTCATTAGTGTCATCCTCGTACATATTTTTGCACTTTCACCACTCTTCTGTAGTGAAGCAGAAACCACAAATGTGCACAGTATCTGGAGCATAATTTAACATTCATAATATTCCTAATCCGAAGGTGCTGGGGTACAATTCTGTGGCCCTTGCCCATCTTCATTTCTGAATATGTAATGCAATTGTGCATATAGTTTGTGACCAGAGTGAGGGCTGGAGATTCACTGACATCCTGACACTTTCTAACATAGAACAGTGGATAACAATCAGAAGCAAAATGCCTTCTTCAAATTTCTCCTCCTTAGCCAAGAGAGACAACTCTACTCCCCAACCAAGGTGTCTACTTGCTACAGATCAGGAATCAAACCTGAAGCCCTCCTGGTCTACGGTACTCAATAAAACAAATTATTCTTCGGTGTTTATCAGTCAGTGTAGACAGTGAGATTACAAAAGCATGATGCTCACTATTCCTGGCAGGACTTCTTGTTTAATTATGAATTAAGGTATAAATTACATAGATGATAATAGTTAGCAAGAGTTTAGCAAAAGGTCCCAACAACAACCCATAATGACATCTAATAACCATTTTATAGGTGACACTGCTTCCCACTGATCTCTCCAACATTGGAAGTGCACTATAAGAAACTACATCATTCCCAAAAGATCTGATTTATTGCAAGCCCAAAATGTTAAATTGAAGGACATTGATGATGATAGCTGATAAAGACTATGCTTACAGTAAAAACAAATAGCTGAACAATGCAATTTCTAAAACCTGCTAATCCCTGACCTGTTGCGTGGAGCTACTGCCAAAACAAAAATCCAAATGCACAATGTAATTCAGCTTAATTGAGCAACTTTTCTGAATCACTTGGGGTGGTCTGTAGAAGTCTTTACTCAGGGGTTAGATGGTTCGGGTATACTTCCGCTGAAAAGTATGCTTGTTTCTGATGTTTTCAACAGACATAAACAATGATAATATCAGTAACAAATAAATTTTCTGTTAAGCAGAACTGAAGAAATGGGTTCACCTTGGAGACTTCTATTTAGAATTAGAATTAGAATCCCTAGTGTGGGAACAGGCCCTTTGGCCCAACAAGTCCACACCGACCCTTGGAGCATCCCACCCAGACCCATCCCCCTAAAACCCACACACCCCTGAACACTATGGGCAATTTAGCATGGCCAATCTACCTAGCCTGCACATCTTTGGACTGTGGGAGGAAACCGGAGCACCTGGAGGAAACCCACGCAGACACGGGGAGAATGTGCAAACTCCACACAGACAGTCACCTGAGGCTGGAATCGAACCCGGGTCCCTGGTGCTGTGAGGCTGCAGTGCTAACCACTGAGCCACTGTGCCGCCCTGAATTTACTACACAGCTAAGTGATTCTGTATTTTCTCCCTGCTGTCCATGGTATTTTTGCACCCCAGCTACAAGGGTCGGCTTCCAATTTTAGCCGGAATCCCTGTTAAAGCTGGTCTGGAACTTTCAAACAACTGGCTAGGAGAGTGATTATATTAATGGTGTAGAGTAAATCACCCGGTGCTTTTTACCTCTACCAAGTGAAGAAACACAAATATTTGAACTGTCGACAGAATTGAGGGATATGGGGATAGGGCTGAAAAGTGGATTTGAGGATGAGTTCAACCATGATCATATTAAACTGCACAGCCAACTCAAGGAACCTATGGCGTTCTCTTCTTTTTCTTTCTATTTTCGTATGAACGTGGCACATCATTGTGATTTGCAATGTCAGATTTTAACGTACTAAACTATCCGAGCAGTCAATCAGATGTTGATTTAAATGTCTTCTGGATGTAGTCGGCTCCAAACTCTTTATCACTGACTATACTTGCATGCACAATCTGGGCTGATACTCCAGTGCAGTACTGATAGGTACTCGCATTAGGTTACCTTCCAAGTGAAACCATAAGCCAAGACTCCATCAACGTGTGATCATGGATTAAAAAGATTCCAAGGCACTGCTTGAAGAGAAATAGGGAATTCTACTTGTGCCCTGACCAATAATTTATTCAGCACCAAAGAAAGAAACAGACCATGGATCATTATTTTAAATGCCACTTATGCAACCATGCTCTACTTGACAGTCATATTTGCCTAAATAACAACAGTGACTACAGTTCAAAGCAAATTAATTGGTAATGAATTAAGTTTTGTTTAAAATTCATTCACAGGATACTGGTGTCACTGGCTAAGCCAGCATTCGTTGCCCTTGAGAAGGTGTTAGGTGAAGTATAGTCTTTAAGGTGCAGGTACCCCTCCACAATGCTGTTAGAAATGGAGTTCCAGGAAATTGACCCAGGAGCAGAGACCTATTTCCAAGTCAGTATGGCATTTGACTTGGAGGGGATCTTTCACATGATGATATTCCCATGCATCTGCTGCCCTTGTCCTTCCAGGCGGTAGAGTCTCAGGTTTGTAGGATGTTGTCAAAGGAGCCTGCGTGATCTTGTAATTGATTCACATTGTTGCCACTGTGTATCAGCAGTCAAGGGATTGAATATTGAATGGGGTGCCAATTAAACAAGCTGCTTTGCCTTGGAATGGTGTCAACTTTCTTTATTGTTGTTGGCTATCTTGAGGCTAAGTTAAGATAACGTATAGATACATGTTTTATTTTTCTCTCCACTAAAATCAGCTCAAGTTATCTCAATGTCCATATAGCAAATGAAAGAAAAACTTTGATTGACGTATTGATGTTGTAGCTTTAAATGCTTTCTGCAGGGAAGTGGCAGGCCAGCTGTCCACAATATGGTCAAAATTCATGGATCATTCATAGACCCATAACTCATGTCAACTCACTATTCTTCTACCGTGCTGAGCATACTTGATTGTCTGTCAAACAAGACATTGATTCACTTTGTGAGTGCGCAAAGCATCAGCTTGTGAGTATTGCTGGCCTAAAGCTACTATAATATTATTCTGATGGTTGCCACAAAAACCACAAAAGGCTTATACTGACCAGCTGCTCACCCGACAGCACCTCCAGCAAACGAATCAGCATTCTCCCATCCCTCAAGTCCGTATACAGGTCTGTGATTCGAGACGTCACTCTTGCTAAGTGTGAGTTTACCCATTTGGTAAATGTTTTCTTCTGCACTGCTTCGCGTTCATCTGCAACAAAGAAGCAAATGCTCACCGTTAACCGCTTAAAAGGATAAAATGTAAGGAAGCACCAGAAGTTAAACAGGAAAAGATATTCCAAGTATGTTGCAGGGCTGTCAGTATTTGAAACTGAAACTGCAGGTTAACATTTAGAGTGCAGACCTTGCCTCAGAACTCAATTAGGGAAAGCTCTCAGGTGAAACATTACCCACCTCTGCTGTTTCAAATGCTGGTATTTTGAGTTTTTAATTCTAGATTCTTGGCACTCAGCTTTACTTTCTCTCTCATCTCCATTTTCAAAATAATAAACCGAAAGGAGGAAAAACAATGCAGAATCATACAAGAGCTGATTGTCTAATGGATAACACTTTGCTCTGCCAATATAGAAGTCACATGACACTATGTTATCGTCCAATGGGTTTATTTGAAATCACAAAATTTTGGAGTGCTGCACCTGATGAAGGAGCAGCGCTCCAAAAGTTTGTGATTTCAAATAAACCTGTTGGACTATAACCTGGTGTCATGTGACTTCTGACCCTGTCCACCCCAGTGCAACACCAGCACCTCCACATCAATTAGACAGTATTTAAGAGACCTCAATGTTCCGAAGATTGATGAGAAACCAGATGTGGCAAAACAGACTTTTTAGTTTTAAATCATGAGCAGCATTAAACTAAAACTTGAACCCTGGGCTTTCTGTTACCATAGTAAATAATGCCAATTAGCAACAAGACAAATCATACAGTTGGTTACGAGTAAATACTCTGCTAGAATTGAAATTATGGCTGGAAGAGAATTTCCACAATGCAAGCTCAATCTAATTTGTGTGTCACTGAATGATTCATTTAATATACTGTACAATGTGAACAATAAGAACTGGATGAAAATAAACACAACGATATATTATACACAGCAGCAAATAGAACAGGAGGTGCTGTATTACAGGTGGTAACAGAACTGATTATACAGAATCACAGATTGGTCTCTTTTGTGTGGTAACCATTCGCCCATCATATTCATGACAACTCTGCAACAGCAACTTGATTAGTTCCACTTCAGGTTATGTGAATCTTATCACTTTGGGACCTTATCTTTTCTTTTATTCATGGGATGTGGGCATACATAGATAGGGGTTGCATTCACTGTCAATCCCTAATTGCCCCTGAGAATTGCTCTTGTGCTGCTGCAGTCCACATGATATACACACACCCACCAGTACTATTAGAGAGGGAGTTCTAAGATTTTAAGCATCGACTGTGAAGGAAGTGATATATTTCCAAGTCTGTATGGTGTGGGGCTTTGGGGGTATCTCGTAGGTGGTGGCGCTCCAACGCATTAGCTACCCTTGTGCTTCCAGGTGGTAGAAGCTGACCTTCCAACTTCTGACCCTGCAAGTGAGGCACAGTTTTTATATGGATTGTCCAGTTCAGTTTCTGGTCAACTATAACGCTGAGGATGCTGGCATGTGTGCTGGTACTGCTACCTTCCACTTATCAGTCCAAACCCAAATGTTGCTAAATTTGGACTTTACCAAATTCCTTGTGGAAAGCTTCAATTGAAATTGCCTCCACCATGCTCTCACGTAATACATTCCAAATGTTAACTACTCGCTGCATTTTAAAAAATCTTAAGTTTGCCTTTTGTTCATTTATTAATCACCTTACAATGGTGCCCTCTGGTTTTCAGTAAATACAAACAATTTATCAACTCTAGTCAGAACCTTCAATCAAATACTCTCTCAATCTTTGCTTCTCTTCTCTAAGGAAAACAGCCCCAGTTTTTCCAATCTATCCTTATCCCCAGCACCATTCTCACAACGCTTTTCTGTAATCTCTCCGAAGACTTCCTGAAGTAGCAGTTTCCAGAATTGGACACAACAGCACAGCTGAAACCAAAACAGTGTTTTAATCAAGTTTCATCATAACTTCCTTGGCGTGCAATACAGAGTGAATAGCCATAGTGCCTTTTATGCTGGCACCAGAGTTCTGTATAGTTAAAGAAAAGACTATTACACTATAGAAATTCTGTACAATACGAATGAATGGAAAGAGATTTGGCCCATTGAGGATGAATGGGAAAGGGTTGAGTCATTGCGAGTCTACACTTTTATCTTTACAGCTTCTAGTCACCGTGAGCCAATACTCTGGAGACATTGGTTCAAATCCACCGTGCCAACTGCTGGGACTTAGATGTCGAAAGCTAATCTCGGTAATGGTGACCATTACAATTAACATCAATTCTTTAAAAAAGCCACTTGGTTTATTAGTCCTTTAGGGAAAGAAATGTTTCGGCATTAGCCAGTCGGGCCTACATGTGACTCCAGACCTTATGCAGTGTGGTTGACTCTTAACTGCTGTCTGAAATTATGTGGTAAACTGCTGTTCCAGGGTGATTAGTGATAAGCAACAAACGCTGTCCTTGCAGATGACAACCACACCCCAACCACAGAATATTTAAAAAATGTAGTACACTTTGGCCTTGGAGCAGGGTTATTACCGAGAGCTGCCAGCAACAACATAGCTCTAATCTGATTTCTGATGAAGGGTTTAGGCCCGAAACGTCAAGTTTTCCTGCTCCTATGATGCTGCTTGGCCTGCTGTGTTCATCCAGCCCCAGGCTTGTTATCTCATAGCTCTAATCTAAATGGGGCAGCCACATCTTTCAGAAAGTCAATTAGTCATACAAACTCAGTCATAGTCATTTCAAATTAACAACCAAGTAGGTGTGCTTTTCAACAGAGCTGCCTCACAACATTCCAACTTTTAATGGTTCTCTGATGTTGGTGTACACTGTAGGTTAATGATTTTGAGCTGCTATTTAGTACTCATGTGCAGTTTTATTACATGTGACAAAATGTAATCAAACCATTGTTGTTGCAAATATATATTGAGCTTTACTCTCAACAGCATCATCAGACTTTGCTTCAAACTCAAAGAAACAAAAAATTGATCATAGTAGAAATTACTTCTTTTCACTATGATGTACTTCTTGAACTCTTCCCTAGCTCTTGCTGCCATATAGCCAACTGACGTGTGCGCTATAGTGGCCTCCAAAGTTGACTATTTTCTTATTTCACTCACATATATAACATTTCCTGAGACACCCCAACTAACCAAACTTCTCCATTAAAATAAAGCCTGCTTCCTATTATATTGTTTGTGGGAACTTGTTGTTGTTTGTGAAAATTGGCTGCTACTTTTCAAAATGAACAGAACTGAAGCTGTAAAGCACTTTGGCATATCCTGAGATTTGAGTGGGGTGCTACTTAAAAGCCACTTCTGTCCTTACAGAGATGTGCTGGACCAAAGGGATTGCCCTTCACATTACGAATTATTTTTGAGATTATCCACAGATGATTTAACTCTGAGGAAGGGATTCTATGATTCAACCCAAACCTAAAATCCAATACTTTCCAACAGCAGCCACTGGCTGGCACTGATTTTCCCCATGTTGATAGTGGTGTTAAAGTCAACTAAATCACCTCAGCAGCCATACCAATTTAGATCATATTACCGATTATATGTACCAAGCCTGACGCCTTTCAGCTGTGCTGTATGTCAAAGTGCCGTAATGCAGATATTGTCCGAAACATCAGAAAGACAACGAAAGTCGAGTGGCTTTCACAACCTCAGGGCATCTCAATACAATCCACCACCAATTCATGGCTTTTGAAAGACGGTGCACTGTTATGGAGGAGGTGAGCACTGTGGTCAATTTATGGACAGCAAGATTTCATAATCAGCAATGAGACTGTTTGATTCAATGATGCTGGCCAAGCAATAAATATTGGCCGGAACGCGGGCAGAACTCTTCTGTTCTTTAAGTCAGGCACTGGATCCTTTACATCTACCTGAGAGGGCCTTAGACTGCAATGGTTCAAGAAGGCAGCTCACCACCACCTTCTTTAGGGAAACTAAGGACCGGCAATAAATGCTGGCCCAGCCAGTGATGTTCATTTCCCACCAGTGAATCAAAAAAACCTCATCTAAATGGCAGTATGCCAAAATGTGCTACATCCCATTGCACTATAATCAGAGTGCCAGCCTGCATTGTGAGCTCAGGTCTCTGGAGAGGAAATTAAATCCATTACCTTCTGGCTCAGGTGAAACTATTATAAATGGAACCACAGCTGATAACCCAGAGGACTGAAGAAAAAGGTCTCCTGACTTTCCCTCCAGGCTATCTAGTTTCCAGGGGAGGTAGATGTTTTGGACAACAGAAGGTCTAACCCATATCACCCCATTCAGCTCTTGAAGTAGTTTCCGAGATGGACCAACATTACAGAGGCACAACACTTTTTGTACTGACGTAACAACAAGCTTTGTAACTAAACAGTATAAATTTGACTGCTTGACAAGTGGTGATAATCTGCAACATACTGTCCAGAACAGAAATGCAAAACGAGTGCTGCTTATGCTAATTCCACCACTCGCAAGCTTTTTAGAGTTTTAACTTTGATCTTTATTTCTTTATGATATGGGCTTTGATGAGAAGGTTGGCTGTTGAAACAGGTGATTTTTTTTTACAATTAAGTAGCCATTCCCGTGCTGAATTTAGAGTTTGCTCCAGCCAAGTGCCCTGTAGATAGCATCGCTCTTTAAGGCCGGGCCCTGGGAGTATCCACACAAATACCACTATGATAACATTATAAAGTGCTGTGATTTTCACTGGAGAAACAATCCAGGTGGGACACAAGGAAAATGTTTACAGCGTCAGAATTTGCTGCACAAATTGTAACTTTTTTCAAATTGTTCCTGAGCGCAATAAGTCCATATACTTAACAGGCAGGGATGCTCTCGTAGCTCACCTAAGTGAGCGTGGGTCATGTATAAGCCCAACACAGTGAATGCTGGCAGGCCATTTCATCATGACTGAACCCAAACCTGCCACTGTCTAATGATGTATCAGAGATAAAAGGTTCTGCAGATGCTGGAGAATCCGAGATAACAAGCATGGGGCTGGATGAACACAGCAGGTCAAGCAGCATCATAGGAGCAGGAAAACTTGACGTTTCGGGCCTAAACCCTTCATCAGAAATGGGGGAGGGGAAGAGGGTTCTGAAATAAATAGGGAGAGAGGGGGAGGCGGATAGAGGATGGATAGAGGAGAGGATAGGTGGAGAGGAGGCAGACAAGTCGAAGAGGCGGGGATGGAGCCAGTAAAGGTGAGTGTAGGTAGGGGGGTAGGGAGGAGATAGGTCAGTCCAGGGAGGACGGACAGGTCAAGGGGGCGGGATGATGTTAGTAGATAGGAGATGGGGGTGTGGCTTGAGGTGAGAGGAAAAACAGGTTAGGGAGGTGGAGATGAGCTGGGCTGGTTTTGGGATGCGGTTGGGGGAGGGGAGATTTTGAAACTTGTGAAATCCACATTGATGCCATTGGGCTGCAGGGTTCCCAGGCTGAATATGATTTGCTGTTCCTGCAGCCTTCGGGTGCCATCACTGTGGCATTGCAGGAGGCCCAGGA
>JAHRHZ010000183.1:967730-990375 GCA_024137785.1 Ginglymostoma cirratum | reverse complement strand
CTTGTGAAATCCACATTGATGCCATTGGGCTGCAGGGTTCCCAGGCTGAATATGATTTGCTGTTCCTGCAGCCTTCGGGTGGCATCACTGTGGCATTGGAGGAGGCCAAGGATGGACATGTCATCTGAGGAATGGGAGGGGGAGTTGAAATGGTTCGCGACTGGGAGGTGCAGTTGTTTGTTGCGAACTGAGCGCAGGTGTTCTGCAAAGCGGTCCCCGAGCCTCCGCTTGGTTTCCCCGATGTAGAGGAAGCCACAACGGGTACAGCGGATGCAGTATACCACATTGGCAGATGTGCAGGTGAACCTCTGCCTGATGTGGAATGTCTTCTTGGGGCCTGGGATTGGGGTGAGGGAGGTGGTGTGGGGGCAGGTGTAGCACTTCCTGCGGTTACAAGGAAAAGTGCCGGGTGTGGTGGGGCTGGAGGGGAGTGTGGCGTGGACAAGGGAGTCGCGGAGGGTGTGGTCCCTCCGGAAGGCAGATAAGGGTGGGGAGGGAAAGATGTCTTTGGTGGTGGGGTCTGACTGTAGATGGCGGAAGTGTCGGAGGATGATGCGTTGGATCCGGAGGTTGGTGGGGTGGTATGTGAGGACGAGGGGGATTCTTTTTTGATTATTATTGCGGGGACGGGGTGTGAGGGATGTGTTCCGGGAAATGCGGGAGACACGGTCGAGGGCGTTCTCGACCACTGTGGGGGGGAAGTTGCGATGGGGATAAGTCCAAGTGGTCCTCTGGGGATTTTCCCTTTCTCAGTGCAAGGGAGCTGAACTTGACCGAAGCACCACAAGTGCTGTCTCATCCGAGCATCTAGCTCAGCGCAGGATTAGAAAGGACGTTAGGCTCTTGTTTTCTGTGAGACTCAATTTCAAAAATATGTAATGCATTTTCCAATTGCATGGGGTGCCTCACTGTAATCTCAAGAATTAACATACTCAACATACAGAAAGCAGGAAGCTACAGGGTTACACAGAGCGCAGTCAGAGTAATTTTAAACCATTGTATATAAAGACAATTTTCTCTTCAGATTTCAGAAGCTGATGCTCATTGAGCAATAGCAACTGCAATAGTCTTTCTTCAGAGAGGAAGACAAAGGAGAAAAGCATCATGACATATCACAGTTGCAGTGTTAGAAGCTCTGCAGACAGCATTTTCAGACTAAATAATGAAAGGTAGTACATGGCACAAGCTGTACTTATATTTCAAAGCAAAGTTTTAAGAAAGATTGACCTTTGACAGATAATTACTTAGTACGTTATACACAAACCAAAACTCTCAAATAAGTTTTATGAAATGAATTTTAGGTCTCTAAATATGTCCATTTCACCAACAACAATTTAAAAATAACAAGGAGACGGCAAGAATTGCAGATGCTGGAAGTCAGAGTCAATGCAGTGTGAAGCTGGGGGAACACAGCAGGTCAGGCGGCATCAGAGGAGCAGGAAAGTCGAAGTTTCAGTCTTGATGAAGGGTCCCGACCCAAAACGTCTACTCTCCTGCTCCTCTGATGCTGCCTGACCTGTCGTGCTCCCCCAGCTCCACACTGTATCGATTAAGAATCACAAGATTTGAATTTGAATGGTATTAGCACTAAAAATGATTTGAATTACCACTTGACTGAGCAACTAAGCAAGTAAAATTAATTAGTAGGAGATGCAAGTTAGACCATATTTGGAGAAGTGTGCCCAAATATCAGCACCTGATCACAGAAAATTTATTAGACCCAAAGAAAAGGTGCAACACAGATTTTTTAAAAAGTGACACTATGGATGTGGATAAATTCATGATGAATAACTTGAAAATTATGCACTATTCACAACAGAAATTCAGTTGGGGAGAAATAATGGAAGTGAAAAAATTAAGGAGTGAAAGCTAATTTTCACCAATCAATAGTTTGATAACAAAAAATAAAAATGAAAGGAGCTTCAGTATGACATCTGTATGTATGACCATGGAAGTCAAACATATCAAAAGTTGGCTTGTGAATTACATGCCATATATGCAAGATGAACATTTTGCAAACCATGTATTCATCATGGACTCTATAGTGGAGACTTACAACGCTGACACAATATGAAAATGAACACTGATTTTTGCACTGGGCTGCAGAGTTTCAAATTTAACACAACATCTATCAATGAAGACATTTGTCTTGGCCATTTCCTGTGGAAGGGCAACAAAACACTTCGCTGTTCAGCTTCAATGAAGGATAATGAATATTCATATAGAAATACAAGTCCTTGGATTAACATAATACAATCCAGACATTCAATGCACAGCAATTGCTGGCAAAATTACCCTGGGTTTCAAATTGAGAGTCGTGGTGATAAGTGAATGTTGACAGGTGAATGGTTTTGTTTTGAAGAAGAGTCAGTGGACCCGAAACCTTAACTCTGCGTTCTCTCCACAGATGCTGCCAAACCTGAATTTTTCCAGCAATTTCTGTTTCGTTTTTGATTTCCAGCATCTGCAATTCTTTGTCTTTTTGAATGGTTTTGTCATTTTGTCAGGTCCCTCTTGGATGTCCTCATTAAACAATCCCAGTTTACGTACAACATGGGGTTAGATCCAGGATAACATCCCCATTAGACAATCCCAGAACAGAGTCAACATAGGGTTACCGAGTAAAGCTTCCTCTATACTGTCCCCATTAAATACCCTCAAGGTTAGTATGGCACAGGATTAGACACAGAGCAAAACGCTCTCTGCAGTGACCTATCAACCACTCCAGCTTAGGTACAAAGCAGTTCAGATACACAGATAAGCTCCCTCTACACTCCAACAATGTATCACGTCCCAAACCTCTCAAGCCTACAGCAGTCGTATAACATTTCTCGCTCAAGAGCGAAGACTCCTGAATAATGCTCAGTTTTGTACCACGTGTCCATGTATACCAGGAACTGGCAATGTCCGTAAATTAATCTCATTGCACCTCTGGTCCTCAAAAACAGTCCATTTCAGATTGAGGTCAGAACCTAATTCCATTCACTTCAGGTTACATTTCCTTAATTATTAACAGAATAGTTGGATGAACTCCTAAAAAGAACAGTGAACAATCAGTGGTTGTGGTTCACATGGGAACTATTAACGTAGCGTGGAGGACTTACAGCAACAGTTTGAGGAGTTAGGGAGTAGGTTTAAATATAGGACCTCCAGGGTAGTAATTTCAGAAATGCTATCAGTGCCACGAGCTTCACCATTTAGGCAAAGGCAGAATATGGAGGTCAATGCATGACTTGAGTGATGGTGGAGAAGGAAGGGGTCTAGATTTTTGGGACAGTGGGATCAATTTTTGAAACGAAGAAAGTTGTTCAAAAGACAGAGTTCCATTTCTGCTCTGGTGAAGCCTAATTTCCTGGTTGAGAGAGTAAGTTGTGTAGTGGGGGTGGATTCAAACATGTAAGGCATGAAGTAAGGTTGACTAATGGATCTAGTTTTGGAAGTACCAGAGAAGACAAAAGACAGAAGACGGGGAATGTGGAAAAAGAAGTGAGGGGAGACTTGTGTGTTTTGCAGCAACAAAGAAATGGTCACCTCCCAATGGGCAAGGAAGAGATAAGGACAGCATTAAATTATATATATGTAAACGCACCGAGTATCATGAATAAAACTGGGGAACTGGAAGCAGAAATTGCTTGGGAGGATATGGCATAGTAGCAACGACAGATATGTAGCTCAAGACAGAAAAGGACTGGATATTTAATATCCTGGATTATAAAACTTTTAATAGAAACAGGATGGGTAAAAAGGGAGGAGGTGCAGCAGTCTTGGTCAAAGAAAGTATCACCGGCCTTGAATGAAATGTAGTTTTTGAGTTCAAATCTATACGATTGGAGGCAAATTGTGCAGCCATTGACAGAAATTTTCCAGCCCTGTCTGAACACAGGATTAGTCCTGAGGGGCTGAAGGATTGCAAATGTGACACTGTTATTGAAGAAAGGGGTAAAGGGTAACCCAGGAAACTACGAATCTGTCAGTTTGACATCAATAGTGGGAAAACTGATGGCAACCATAATACAAAATAAGGTAAACATACGCTTAGAGAAAATAATATACTAGACATGGCTTTGTCAAGGGCAGGTCACGTCTGACTAACTTGATTGAATTTTCTGATGAGGTGACACAGGTAGTGGGTGGAAGTAGTGCTGCGGATATTAAATATCTGGGCTTTCAGAAAGCATTTGATACAGTACCACAAACTGGTTACCAAATTAGAAATGTTTGGAATTGAAGGTTTTTGGCAGCATGGATTAGAAGTTGGATATAAGATAGAAAACAGAGCATATTTATAGATGGACATTTTTCAGATTGGTGATGAGTTGAAAGTAGTGTTCTCCAGGGATCGGTGTTGGGACCTTGCTTTTCTGATTTATATAAACAATTTGGAGATGGGTGTTGAGGGAAAAATCTCTAAATTGCAGATGATACAAAGCTAGAGAGAATAGTGAATTGTGAGAATGATACTCAGCAACTTCAGAGGGACAAGTTATCCTGGAAGACAAAGTTCAATACAGAGAAATGTGAGGCAATGCATTTTGATAGAACAAACACAGAGACACAATACAGGCTCAATGGTATAACTTCAAGGGGAGTAGAGGAGCAGAACGACCACAGGATTCATGTGTATGATTCTCTGAAGGTGGCCAGGCAAGGTGAAACAGTTGTTAAGAAGACGTATAGGATCGTTAGGTTTATAAACAAAGGCTTAGAGTATAAAGCAAGGAAGTAATGTTATACCTTTACAAATCATTGGCCAAACCACATTTAGAGTACTGTGTTCAATTCTGGCACCTTACTTAAGGAAGGATGTTAAAGCCCTGGAGAGAGTGCAAAGGAGGTTTACTCAAATGATACCAAGAATAACGGATTTCAATATAAGGGAGATTAGAGAAATTAGGCTTATTCTCCTTGGTGCACAGAAGATTCAGAGGCGGCCTTATTGAGATGATCAAAATTATGAATAATTTTGACAGGGTAAAGAAGGACATTCTATTTACACTAGTCAGTATGTCAGTATCTAGGGATCACAATTTCAAGATTATCAGCAAGTGAGCTAGGAGTGGGATGAGGTGAAATGTCTTTCCTCAGAGAGTTAACATTTGGAATGCACTGCCTGAGAGAGTGGTAGAGGCAGATTCCACATTATGTTTCAAAAGAGAGCTGGACATACATTTGAAAGTGAAGGTGTCAGATGGCTATAGAGATAGGGCTGAAGAACAGGACTAGCTGGGTAGCTCTTTCAGGAACCGGTACAGACACGATCAAATGGCCTCTTTCTGAACTGTTAAATTCTATAATTCGAATTCAGAGTTCAACCAGGTATTTCCAGTTCCTACATTCTAAAATTCTCACAATTATGGAAGGTAAATTTCAGATGTTGCAATGTTGAATAGTATCAATTCATAGTAAGAAGCTGAGTTAAGTGACTGAATCTTTTGTTTCTTTTGCTTGAGGATTTAAAAAGAAGCCTAAAAAAAGGGGAAAATAAGGAATCAAAAGCCAGTTTGTTGGCGAGGCTCCTGAGGAACACATGATCCAGCTAAATTAGGCTATCAATGAGGGTACTGAGTGATAAATCTCCTGGACAAGGCAATTAAATGACAAGCCTCTTCGACGACATTCAGTCTGACTTGAGACAGCCTATCAGTGTACCATATGAGTGATAAACTTTCTAGCCAAGCCAGTTCATCATCATATCTCCTGAATGATACTCCCTCTGGCCAAATCCTTTCCAGTGAACTTCCTCAGTAACGCACTTTCTGGAAGATTCAGTTGCATGAAGATATTTCCATCAGCCTTTCCCTGATGCCTTGTGATGTTTTCCACTTTTAAAAAGAGGTCTCTTTTTCAAAAGCATTCAACCCCAATCAGATTTCCTAATTGCTTTTCCTTAAAATGGTAACACAGTTTATTAGGTTTGTTCCATTCAAACAGAATTTGAAAATGAGCATGATAGAAAACAGAAGAGCATTAAATGGGGCAGTATTTCAAGTAACAGGTAACAGACATAAATTTTGAGTACGTTATCCAACTGTATACAAACTTGAGCAGAATCGTAAAAGCTCAAAGTTTTTCCAGAGTAGAACAAAGATTTTGTCTGGTAACTTGACTGAAATATGTGCTGTCTGGCTTCTGGCTCAAGCCTCAACCTGTTTCAATTCTGAATGAACTCCTGAGCACAATCGAACCGTATCATAGATCCAACTTTAGCTAGCAGCTTCAATCCAACTTGACTCCTACTGCAAGCATGACACTAGTCGAACCCATCAACAGCCCAACCAAATGCAATTTCACTTGGGTATGCGCTCAAACAAATTAACTTTCAGCTCACAAATTGGCTGAAATGAATAGCTATATGGAGTTAAGCATAAAAAAAAGCTTGTATATTGTATATTTTAATCACTTATCCCAAACTAGTTTCTAAGTTTAACTTCTCCTGACCAACCCTGTAATAGGATGTAATGCTCTCTAAATAACATGACAACAACTGATCAAATTTGCTCTTTGTTTTCCAAGATGTTTAGCCACATGGAGAGTGGCAGAGGTTTGCAACTTTCTTCCACAAATGGCAGTTGATGCTAAATCAGTTGTTAATTTTAAATCTGAGGTAGGTACATTTTTGTTAAGCAAAGGTATTAAGGGATATGGGCCAAAGGCAAATATTTGGAGTTAGGCCACAGATCAGCCAAGGTCTCACTGAATGGAGGAACAGGCTCAAAGGGCTAAATGGTCTACTTCTGTTCCCATGTGCTTAATATCTGCATTCACATTTTTGATGTAGCAATCAGTCCAGTGATAATTTTCTTCCCCATTTGGAAAACAATTGCTGATCGAGCAAGCATTAATCCTGAAACTAAAAACAGAAATTCCTTGAGATACTCAGCAGGTCTGGCAGCATCTTTGGAAAGAAAGCAGAATTAATGTTTCAAGTCCGGTGACCTTTCTACAAGACTATTAATTTTGGTTCCCTTAGTTATAGAAAAAAACCTTCAGTCATCTACCCTAACAAATCATAAACTATAATGAGCCTTTCCGATGCTAGGTAAAGTCACCTCCCAGCAAAGCACAATGAAACAAAGGCCAGCATTGTGGTTTGAACTGAGTCAGTCGATCTCTAGCACAACAGTATCAGGAGCAGTAAATGTGTTCTCAAAACCACTGTACTTTCAGCCAAAGCTTGACTGTAATATGGCTCCATATGAATAAAAAGTGAAGACAAGGCTGCGCTCTGCTGTGACGACATCCACAGTCAAATATTCTGCTGGTAATACTGTCACTATATACACATTCATGGCACGGACAGGGTTTGTTTGGGCAAGGTACAAGAGAACAGGTTGCAGCAAAAATACATCTCTAGAGTGAGTCAGTGCTCAGTTTCAGTCTAAGACCCTCAGTCTTAGTCATTTTGCTATAACAAGTCAATATAAAACATGTTCCTCACCATGACACAAAGATCTGCTCTTCGGAGGGACAGTGTGGACTTGTTGGGCTGAATGGCCTGTTTCCACACTGTAAGGTTTCTATGATTCTGTGATTTGCCATTAACACCAACATGCGACACAAGAAGATGTTTGAATAAAAGACAAATTCACCAAATAAATGTCAAGGGAACAGTGGAGGCTTTGCCATCCTATTTCTACAAGTCTTTGCTGATGCAATGCAAAGTTTTCAAAACAGTAGCCAACTGTGTTTCATCATTTATGGTGTATGACAATGCTGCTTACAGGGACAAAATCCTTCTAAATTGGAACAAGTGCAATGTCATTGGCAATTTAGAACGGCAATGAACACACACCTGTTTGCCAAAGGGCTTGGCTCAACAAAAGGCAGGGCAGAGCTTCCTGAGGGAGTCTCATATTACAGAGGATGGCTGCTTTTTTTTACGGACGGCTGAACAAAGCAGGAAGCTAACAGGAACTAAATTGACCATCTTACATGGCAGTTTGGCACTGAATTGTCAGACTTGGCCTTCGGCTCATTCATCCAGCGATGCCTGGAAGTAGGGAGTTCTGCTGGAGTACTGGCCAATAGTCATCCCTCAATAAAATCTGATCACTTGCCCTTAAATACATTTGATGTCCTTGTTCATTTGCTGTGTGCATCTGTGCTTGCATGTAATAGATACCTTGTGCTTGGAAAATCAAAGAACCACAGCACAACGCAATGCAGATGGAGACCACTTGACCCACTACCCCGCTGCAGATTCTTTGGCAAAGCTTTCCAATTAATCTGAAGTCTTTGCTCGCACATCCCGCACCCCCTCCAAGTAATTTTGAATAGCCCAGGGATATGATAAGAAGCCACATAAGTATCCTTGTTAAATTATCATTGGTCTAAACAGGGAAATAATAGTATCTTACACTGGGAATCTCCCATGTTTAGGCATCATGATTACAATATTATTTAAAATTGGTCAAAAACAGTCACTACATTCTTACTATGATAAACATTCTTACTGCTTGCTTTAGGTAGAAATGATCAGGTATATGCTGTGACAGAAAATGCGGTGATAAGATGGCTGCTATGCAATAATTCTACACGGTCCGTTGTGGAATACTCAAAAACAACATTATAATTGCCTCTGTGTCACTTTACATTCAACTGCTGTTAGGCGGATAGATTATTGCAAATCACTCAACATTGCCAAAGAAAAATGCGCTTCTGCAATACCAGCACCCAGAGTCTCCCATACTGCTCAAATGTCCCTTTTTTTAAAGCAATTATTGTTGGTAGAAATTCCAGGAAAGGCAACATAAGCTGAGTCTCCATCTAACTCTGTTGCTGTTTTATTCCAAAAAGTGTTCTAATTATGAACAGTACAATGAACAGTTATAGCACATGATCCAGTCTACTACTAACACAGATTGGACCTTTACCATGTTCCTCTTTCCTAAAGTAAAGAAATGATTTATTTATTGTTGATTTAATTCTCCCGAGATTACTTTTGTCAATGTATTTTCTGAAGATACTGAAAATTTTTACAGAACAGAATCCCTACGGTGTGGAAACAGGCCCCTTGGCCCAACAAGTCCACACTGACCCTCAGAGCATCCCACCCACACCCATCTCCCATAACCGACCTAATCTACACATCCCTGAACACTTGGGGCAGTTTAGCATGGCCAATCCACCTAGCCTGCACATCTTTGGACTGTGGGAAGAAACCAGAGCACCTGGAGCAAACCCACACAGACACGGGATAATGTTTTGATTGTTAAATATTCAGAGCTGGAGTAGCTGCAAAAATTCAGGCCCCCTGGCATGACTTGGCTCACAATGGAGGCTTGGGGCTCTGAGTCGTTTACTACTTGATGACACCAAATAAGCCTCCAAGAACAGACAGACTACATGATATTTTTTCAATTTGAGATTTAGGCTAGATGTCACCATCTGATCAGGTCACGGGTCAGATATCTATGGCAGCCTGCAATGCACAAATTGGTTGCTGCATTTCTTAATAAATATAATTCAGTAAGTACTTCATTGGCTGCAAAGTACTTTGAAACAACCTGTGATAACGAAAAGCCAAGTAGTTATTTCTTTGCTACTGGTAGGGCAACAGTCCAGCACAGTCCAAAACTCCCATTACGTTCAGCTGATAGTATGTACACAACTGTAGAAATACTCTACAGCTAACGTTCACATATGTATAAACGTGCAATTTTATAATACAAATTCTAATTACCTGCTGTCAACAATCTTCTGAAGTTATAATTTCTTCCCCAATTTCCATTTTCCCTGTTCTTCCCCAAAGGCTGTGCTGGATTTCCACAGTGCCAGCAAAACTCACAGGAATCTTGCTTAATCTTTGATTGTGTACACAAATTCTGGACAATCCAGCTCTCACCAGTCATGCATACACTCACAAGGTCAAAACAGGATAGAGAGTAGTAAACAGGATACAGTAGTAATTCTGACTACTCCCTCATCCAGGGACAGTGACTCTCAATGTAATTCCACCACAGCCAACCAGCATCAGATCAGCTAATCCATCGCAGAACTGATGGAAGAATCTTTCAATCTGTACAACTTGTAAGGCAACGCTACTTACGAGTTAAGTAATTATAAATAGAACAAAAATCCACAACCCAAAATTCAGTAACTCTGTGTCTGATTAATGATAATGACTTGAGAAGTTTTGATTTGATGGTGTATTCGCTATATAGCAGCATCTTAAGCACCCTGCGTTAATTAATCCATGCAGCTTCTTACTGAACATTCTGATAAAAAGAACTGAATCTTAGTTTCTGTTCAATGGCCACGTCTATGCCTAAAGTTAAATTAAATTAAACCAAAGCAGTTTTTAATGAATGAAAATTTCATTTCTAGAACTATCAGAGCTCCTTTACTAATGTCAATATATCTGTCTGATTATTGATATCTTTGACATTTGATACATTATGTAATAGTGGTTGGCACCCAGTTCAAGGGAATTGTAAGTGTTCTTATCATAAACCAACAGACACCCAAGTTTCTGAAACACCCAGTCTTACTTCAAAAACATCTCCAGACACTTATATAAATACAAACATACATATCAGGAGTTGTAAAAACTTAATCGGCGTCTTGAGACTGTGCAGCACTTCAAGAAGTCCATGGTTAATCTGAATGACTCCACATTCTCCCCTATCCTTTCTAACCCTTCACACATTTGCTTATCAAGATCTATTTACCTTTGCCTGAAAGACTATTCAAAGATTCTGCTTCCACTGCCTTTTGAGGAAGTGAGTTCCAAAGATTCATGTCCCGATAGAAAATTCATCATTCTTCACCTCTGTCTGAAATGGGAGACCTCAGTCCTAAACACACTCATAAGAGGAAAGAGCCATTCTACATACATCCTGTTAAGACCTCTCAGCATCTTCCATGCTTCAATCAAGGTGCCTCCTATTCTTCTGAACTCCAGTAGATACGAGCTTAGCCTGTCCAATCTTTCCTCATAAGACAGTCCATCCACTCCAGGTATTAGTCTAGTAAGATATAGAGACCAATACAATACAATAGATGGAGTCTCATCAAGCCTCATATAACTGATGCATAATCTATTTATTTTAGTATTTGATTCCCCTCACAATAAATGATAATATTCTATTATCTTTTTCAAGAATTTACTGTATCTGGATTGCAACCCTTTCTGATTCATTCATAAGGACAACCACAGCCTACACATCTCATAGCTCTACAGCCTCTCACTATTTAGATAATGTTTACTTTTCATTTTGTGCTAACAATTTCACATTTTCCCACATTCTCCCCCCTTTGCGAGATCCTTGGCTCACTCACTCAACCTATCCATATCCTTTGCAGTCTCAGCAAATTTAGCAACCAAATCTTCAGTCCCTTCATCTAAGTCATTTATGTAAATTGTAAAAGATTCAGGCACTGATCTCTGTGGAATGCCAGTCATTTCATCCAGCCAACCAGAAAATGATACATCTACATCTACTCTCCGTTTCCTGTTAGCTAGACAATCTTCTAACCACGCAGATATAACCATGCACCCTGACATCCTGAACTTTATTTTTCACAATAATCCTCAATATGGCACCTTATCAAATGCCTTCTGGAAGTCTAAGTTCAGTATATCCACAGGTTCCCCTTTATCTACAGGACAGTCCTTTTTCAAAGAACTTCAATAAATTAGTTAAACATGATTTCCCTTTCACAACTTTGCTTGGTTATCTTGAATGGTGCTAAGTGCCCTGATGTAATGCCTCTAATAACTTCTTCTAACACCTTCGCTCTGACTGATGTTAACAATTCAATTTATGTGTTTTCTGCTTCCTGTCCCCTACATTTCCATGAAAGCTCTGCTTTAATGCCTTCATAATTTCCTCTATTTAAGTTTAGAATACTAGTTATGACCAACATTTCCCTTCTCAACTGAATGTAAGATTCATATTGTGATCGTTGCCTTCCATGGTCACCTTCACTATGAAGTAATTAATTATTCATATCCTGTTGCACAATACCACACCTACTACAGACTACACTCTGGACACCACCTGAATATGCTGTTGTAAGAAACTACCATAAAAACATGCTATTCTATCTCTTCATCTAGGCTATCTTTGCCCATCTGATTTCTCCAGTCCGGGTGTATATTAAAATTCCCCATGATTATCGCCACGTCTTTCTGACAAACTCTTATTATTTTTTTCATTGTACTCCATTCTACCATGTGGTCAGACTGCATTTGGAATATTGTGCGCAGTTTTGGGCTCCATATCTGAGGATGTGCTGTCCTTGCAAGGTGTCCAGAGGAGGTTTCTAACAATGATGAAAGAAGTCATATAAGCAGCAGTAGAGGGCTCTGGGTCTGCACTCAATGACTTTTAGAAGGTTGAGGAGGGATCTCATTGAAACTTACAAAATACTGAGAGGCCTGGATAGATGGATATGGAAAAAAATGTTTCCACTAGGCTAGAGCCCAACAGCACTGTTTTAGAGTGAAGGGACAACCCTTTAAAACAGAGATGAGGAGAAATTTCTTCAGCCAGAAGGTTATGAATCTGTGGAACTCATTGCAGAGGCCAAGTCATCGAGTGTATTTAAGAAATAGATAGGTTCTTGATTAGTAAGGGGATCAAGGGTTACAGGGAGAAGGCAGAAGAATGGGATCGAGAAACATATCAACCATGATCGAATGGTGGAACAGACTTGATTGGCTGAATGGCCTAAACCTGCTATTTTTTTTATGGTCTTATGGTTACTGTTGGACAGCCTGCAAACTACTCTCAAGTGATTCTTACCTTTGTTACTTTTCATCTCTACCCAAACTACTTTTACATCCCCACTTCCTGAACTGGGAGGCGATGGCCTAGTGGTATTATCAGTGGACTGGTAACCCAGCCACCCAGATAATGTTCTGGGGACCCGGGTTCTAATCCCACCGTGGCAGATGGTGGAATTTGAATTTAATAAATATCTGGAACTAAGAATTTAGTGATGACTGTGAATCCACTGTCGATTGTCAGGAAAAACTCATCTGGTTCACTAATGTCCTTTAGGGAAGGAAACTGCCATCCTTAGCTGATCTGGCCTACATGTGACTCCAGACCCACCGTAATGTGGCTGACTCTTAACTGCCCTCGGGGTAATTAGGGATGGGCAATAAATGCTGCCTGGCCATCACCGCCTTCATTCCATGAGTGATTTTTAAAAAAATAACCTCAGGTCATCCTTTTCTGTTATACTAACACCCTAATTAATTAACAAAGCTACCAGCCACCTTTTCCATATGACAGATGTTAACCGAACTGGCCTGTGTGCTTCCTGCTTTTTGTCTCCCTGACTTTCATGGAAGCTCTGCTTTCACGCTTTGCTAATTGCTGTCTCCTGGAATAGTGTCAGGTAACTTTCTCCCTCCCTAATGTATCACAGAGCACATAGAGTCATACAGCATGGAAACAGACCCTTATGGTCCAACCAGTCCATGCCGAACATAATCCCAAACTAAACTAGTCCTACCTGCCTGCTCCTGGCCCATACCCCTCCAAACCTTTCCTATTCATGCACTCATCCAAGTGTCTTTTAAACATTGTGACTGTACCCACATCCACCACTTCCTCAGGAAGTTCATTCCACATGCGAACTATGTTCTGTGTAATGTGCACCTCAAGTCTTCTTTAAATCTCTCTCCTCTCACCTTAAAAATATCTATTTTAAAATGCAGTGCTTGTTATTTCGCAAACAAACATAACAGTCATTTCAGCATATTTGTTACAATTTAGGACTGAGATAAGGAGAAATCCCTTCATCCTGAGGTTAGTGAGCCTGTGGAATTCGCTACCACAGAAAGCAGTCAAAGCCAAAACACTATGACTTCAAGAAGGAGCTGAATATAGCACATGGGGCTAAAGGAATCAAAAGGCATAGGGGAAAGCAGGAGCAAGCTTTTGAGTTAGATGATCAGCCATTATCATAACGAATGGCAAATCAGGTTCAAAGGGCTGAATGGCCTACTTCTATTATTTTCTACTTTTCTCTACATTTCGATGATGTTGCTGGAGATGTGTCCAATTGCTGCAGTGCATCTGAAAATGGTGCCCATTGCTGGCAGTAGTAGGTGAAGTGCCGATTATATGGATTTGCACTTCTCTTTACCTCCATCTCCCCCAACCAGCAAGGTTTCTCTCCAGGGTAAAGCCTCAAAATAATTTGTGATTACATGGTACAGATGATTTCATTTATTCCATTACTTTAAATAGTCTTTATATAGTCATTCACATGAACTACATTTTCCCAGAAGAAATGAGTACAATCTGCCTCCATGGAACTCGCTGCAAACTAAACTGGATAGGTTGACGGGATTTCATTACGTAGAGTTGCTAAGGACACTGACAGCCTCCTTTTGTGCCAGAGTATCATAGAATCCCTACTGTGTAGAAGCAGGCCATTCAGCCCAGTGAGTCCACAGCTCCATAGCACCCCACCAAACAGCATCGCATCAGACCCACCCCCCTACTTTATCCCTGTAACCCTGCATTTCCCACAGCCAATTCACCTAACCTGCACATCTTTGGACTGTGGTAGGAAACAGGAGCACCTGGAGGAAAGCCTGCTGGGGGTGGGGGGAATGAAATGGGCGGTGACCGGATGGTTAGACCGGCAGTTACGGGCCAGACGAAGATAATCGGCAAGACGATCAACTAGTCTATGTTTGGAGTTCTCTAATTTCAAATAACCTTCCCATCCATCTCCCGGCTCCCTTTCCGGCCCCATCTCCTCCCTTCCATCTCACTTACTAGAACTCCTTTCCAGCTACCAACCAGATTCATCCCTCCCATCGATCACCCACGTCGTACCTACTACCGGTGTCCACCTATCACCACCATTCCACAACCCCCCACTTTATCTGCAGCTCCCCCTAACCCCCATCCAGGCCTGAAGAAGGGTAATACTGAAACGGTGACTTCTCCTTTTCTCCAGATGCTGTCTGGCTTGCTGTTCTTCCAGCCTCCTGCCTGTCTACCTTGGATTCCAGTTTTTGCAGTTTTTATTTGTCTCTAGCCATCTACCGTAGGCCCACCATACAATACCATCAATGTATAGCCAGTCCTTTCTAACCATACATTCCCAGCTTCTTCGTTGTTCAGTCCTATTCATTCTCATTTGTTTCTTTAGGAAATCCTGTTGGCACCTGAGCTTCTGATCCTATCCTGCCCCATTAGCTGCGTCAAATTTGTACAGGCAACACAAATAGTTTGTGAGCTGCATGCCAACTGTTTTCAAAGAATCATAGCACGTCCAATAATAGGCAAAGCATAGTTTCTACATACATGAAATAAGAAAAGAAAATCATCCAGCCTAAAGATAACCAGCTAGACATTGTGAAACTCAGCATATTAACATTAGGAATGTAAACAAACTGAGTAATCCATTCCTGTACCAAAGGACCATGTCCTGGCATGCTGTATAACTGCATTTCAGTTTGTCTGCAGAAAAACAAGTTATCTGAATGGTTTAACTTCATCACAAAAAGTGGAATCTAATTTTCAACAGGTGTACAATGCCCGCATAGTTGCAGAAATTAAATTTGAGCACTGTTCATTTTTCATGGATGGATGTACAGTTTATAATTCAAAAACTTCTAACCTGTCATCTGGTATCTATCTACAGTGCAAATCATTCAATGCCTACATAGCAAGATCTCACATAATTGCACGTATGATCCAAAGCATAGCAACATACAGTTATACAGGACCTAGCATGGAATGCAACAGAATGGATAACGGGACAGTGAACAGGGAGCAAAGGGATAACAAGGTGGAGAGCTGGATAAACACAGCAGGCCAAGCAGCATCAGAGGAGCAGGAAGGCTGACGTTTCCGGCCTAGACCCTTCTTCAGAAATGGGGGAGGGGAAGAGGGTTCTGAAATAAATAGGGGGGGGGCGTTAAAGTAGATCTTGAACTTTACTTCAAACTAAACTTGACAGTGGAATAAGACATAGGTAGAATTTCATATGGACCTGTTCTGTTCCTCCGCACAAGACAAATACAGCTATCAGGGCAACCTTGAAAAGACTAAATTTGCTTTTCGGCTGACATCCTGAAATGACAGTTAAGTCCATGTTCTATTTAGGCAAGTGTGCAATATGAAGTTCTACCTATGTCTTATTCCACTGTCAAGTTTAGTTTGAAGTAAAGTTCAAGATCTACTTTAACTCTACTATTCACCATCAGATACCTAATTTAAAATCACACAGATTTTTTTCTTTAACACTATACAGTCCGCATCTCTTTCATGTCTCCTCATGCTGAGGTGCTTAGGCGTTTGGCAGCTGCTTGGGGTTCTCCCTCCCGCATTCCAGCACTTTAACATTTCAGTGGATGCTACACGTATGTTTAAAGTACTGTACAACTACAGTATGATGTCACTTACTAGATTTTTACAATCAGCTTCCAAATCTACTCAGTTGTGTTTTATATCTGTCTAGTTTGCTACTATGCTCCCCGAAGTACTAACTACTACACCATCTGGTTACATTGATTAAACAGTTAAATTAAGCTATGACAGTATCAGAACTCAGGAATGTGATAATACCTCTTGCCCATGGATTTCACACTACAAGTCTGTGGATACCTGTGGAAATACAGCCTGGGTCCCAGTCACTCCTGCAAAATGGACTCTCTTGACAATACAGCTGTTTAAGACTATGAACGACACCTGGCATTCATCATTAACATAGACACAATTTGCAACAGGGATCAGTGAAGAGCACTCAGCAGCAGGATCTGATACTCAAAGCCACCCAACTGCTGCACAACATGGGATCATTTAACCTATCATGGACCAGGAATTGAAGCTGAGATCTTCCGGGTGGTCTCTAGTGACCTTAAGAGTTTTAAATCAAATGTTTCTGGCCATGCTCAATGCAGTTTTGTCCAAATCCTTGTCACAACTGGGAGGCATTACAGAACCAGAATTTCATAGAGGATTATCTGATTAAAGGGTTTAATTAAAGCACTGAAATATTCAATCTCAAGAAGTGGAAGTGCAACTAATATATTGCCAACTATGAAATATAAAGTGACTTCATTGTTTGCTGAAAGCATGTGGAAAAAGCCAGTATTCTTCCTCACATAAGAATGGACCAGTATAAAATATTCCCTTTCTAACCTCTGAAGATTCCTGTGGAGTCTGCAGTTTTAGCAAAACTTAACCTTTATGTTAGTTTTCTTGTCCTGTACATTTTAAGCTTTCCCAAGTACTGTTCTGAGCATTGTTAAATTTAACATACTTATAAATAAAATTCAATAGAAACAAAAACAGAAATTGCTGGGGAAAATCAGCAGGTCTGGCAGCATCTAAGCAGTGTAAGCAGAGTTAACGTTTTGGGTCCAGTGACCCTTCTTCGGAACTGGTTGTTACAGATTTAAGAGTCCAGTCTGGCCTTGTGAATACTAACGTGACTCTGTTGTGCTCAGACTGAATCAGGATGAAACTCTGCTGCAAGGCCATAGTACAAGGACATGGTAACAACTCCTTCATTAAAATAAATGTCAAATCCATTCCATACAAGTGCACACAATACTCACATGTGCACTCAGATTTCAATTTAAATATTTTCAATAACAGCTAAAAGAATGGTATGACTAATATTAAATGAATAAAATGGTGATCCCACCTGTCTCAGTTTTATTAAAATAGCAAGAGAGACAAAGCAGGAATTACAAGACAGTTAGTTAGCTTATCATCTGTCAGAGGGAGGACATTAGAAGCTATTAATAAAGATGATACAGCAGGGCATTTTGAAAGATCAAGGTAATCAGAGAGAGTCAACATGGTTTTTTGAAAGCAGAATCATGTTTAACTAATTTATTTGACATTTTTAAGGAAGTGACATGTGCTGTGAATAAAGGGAATCTGGTGGATGTACTCAGATTTCCAGAAAGCATTTTATAAAGGTGCCACAAATGCTTTTGCAGAAAATAAAAGCTCATGATGTAGGGGTAACATATTGGCATGGAGAGAAGATTAGTTAGCTAACAGGAAACAGAGACTAGGCGTTAATCAGTCCTTCTCCATACGGTAAGTTGTAACAAGCAGTTGGCCACAAAGGTCACTGTTGGGGCCTCAGATCTTTACAACTTATATTAAGGACTTGGGTGCAGGGACTGAAGATATGTTTATTAAGTTTTTTTTGATACAAAGACTCGTTGGGAAGTAAATGGCGAAGAGGATATAAGGAGACGACAAAAGGGCATAGATGAGTAAATGAGTGGGCAAAGATCAGGCAAATGGAGTAAAATTGGGAAAATATGAGACTGTACATTTAGCAGGAAGAAAATGAAAGCATTTTTACTAAATGGTGAGAAATTGTAGAGTTCTGAGATACAAAGGGACCTAGTACGTGAATCATGGAAGATTTAAATACACATACAGCAAGTAAGTAGGGAAGCTAATAGAATTTATTGCAAGGGACAACAAATACAAATGTAGCAGGAGCTATGCTTCAGTAATATAAGGCACTGATGTGTCCACATCTGGGATACTGTGTTACAGTATTGATCTCCCTATTTAACGAAGAACATAAATGCATTCAAAGCAGTTCAGAAAAGACTTAGTAAACTAACCCTGGCAATGGACAGGTTGTCCTAGGAGGAAAGGTTAGACAGGCATGGCTTACATCTGATGGAGTTTGGAGAGTAAGGGGCAATTGACTGAAACATGCAACATCCTGAGAGGTCTTCACAGGGTGGATGTAGGAAGGATGCTTCCCCTTGTGGGAGAACCTAGGATTAGGGACAAGTGTTAAAAAATAAGTGATTGCCTATTGAAGACAGAAGTGAGGTGATTTTTCTTCTTACAGATGCTGAGTTTCTTTGGAAATCTCAACAGGATGTAATTTTTTTTCAAGCAATTCTCAAGTTCAATGCTACGACCTCTTTGGATGGTGATATTTTTAAGTGGCCAGTTTTTAATACATTTACAGCAACCAAAATTTTATGAAACATTTCAAGCTATTCTTAGTCCCTCAGCTGTAGCGTTAACAGCACTGAAACATGCCATTCAGCCCAACATTTTTATTAGTTGAGGTTACCAAGAAATGCAGAACAAAAGTAGCAAATTTGAGCTGAAGTTTGGATCAGTCATGATCTAATTAAGTGATCCAACAGGTTGGGAGTGGATCTTGTTGAATAGCCTCCTCCTGTCCCAAAGCCCCAGGTGCCTGATTCTGGCCTCCCACACTTTTATCACACCAGTATTTTCAAACAAAAGTCACTGAGTGGCTCTCTTGCATGAGCCCTGGCTGACATTTCCTCTTCCTCGTCAGACAAAGTTGCCAAGTTTAGAGTTGCTTCTGCTGTTTAAGAACTGGCAGATTAAAACTAGTAGCTTTGCTCAAAATATCCAGCATAAAACACGAACATTTCAAATGCCAAGAATAACACTGTAAACTCCTCCATAAGAATTTGGATATAGTTCTTGCCACAAAGTGTACATATGGTATGGGATGCAATATAGCCAGAGATACGCCGTGTATTGGAAGTGCTTATTAGCACACAATTCCTTAATGGATGGCCACTTGGGCACGGTGCTCCAGGACACCCAGTACACATGGAACTTTACCCAACCACGTGGCACATTTATTTAATACAACTCATTGTGTGATGCAGCAATGACTCATCTATCTAGAAACTGATGGGATCAGGAGCCCATTTTACATCCCCTCTCTTCTCCATTGTGATTCAATGTCTCTCTCACTTCAATGGACAACAAAATCAGGCAGAGTGTAAAATGGGTGGCTGATCCAGCTCTGTCAGTTTCCAGCTGGGCAGGCTAAATTATATAGGACAGACAGGCAGAAGTTGGAAGTGGGACATAAAAAACAAATCACAAATGCGACACCAAGTAAGTCTGCAAGCAACAATTTAACACCCTGACTTAACAGCAACAAATGCTGACAAGGGATTGAAGGTTGTAAATCTTACCTGAAGTATTTTTGGCAACTTTAACAACTACCCTCCCAACTTGAACATGAAGTAGAAGAACTGTGCAGCGTGAAGCTGCAGTATGTTTACTATGTATACACGAAGCCTGCTGAGTGCCATCCTGTCTACTTGGCATTCTGCAAAAATAGCATCCTTTTTGGTTGAATACCTGACAACTTTTTACACTGTGTCTTGCTGTTGAGTGCAGTTTTCAAATGTAATTTTCTCTTTGAGAGAGCAATTTTTCATTTTTTCGTTACCGGCGGTTTCGTTTGCCCTAATGCCAAAAGCAGATTTGCAACAAGACTGGATACCCCTTGAAGGTTCCTAGGCACCAGTAATAGATTTTGCAGTGAATCGCATATGAAAAGATTACTGGTTTCAAATACTAACTTAATAAACAGGCCTATGATACGAGCAGCAAAGCCTTACACACCTCCAACTTTGTGAACCTACTTAAGGTTTGTGAAATAGTAGCAAAATATTGCATATCATCCAAAACATAAATTTTTATCTGAGATGACATTAGTTCCTCAAGTTACTAATCTGTCCAGCTGGTATCACAGGTCCTTCAAAGTAGTGCTAAAATGATGGCTTCAGGCACAACATAAACTTGGAAAGACAAAGAATTTGAAATTTTTGAGAAGATTTGTAGCTCAGGTTATGGATGATGTTGTAAACTTGCTTGCTGAGCTGGTGTGTTTGATTGCAGATGTTTCGTCACCCTACTAGGTAACATCGTTAGTGCAGCTCAGGTGAAGCATTGGTGTTCTTTCCTGCTTGTTATTTATATGCCTGGGTTTGCTGGGGGTGACCAATTCTCACTAGTCTCAATACACATGGACAAAGAAGGGCACAAATTCAACTGAGACAACACATCCATAATAACATGAGCCAAACAGAGACACACCAGGCAATTCCTGGAGGCCTGGCATTCCAACCAGAACTCCATGAACAAACACATTGAACTGGACCTGATATACAAAGCACTGAAAAACAGAACCGGAAGTGATGCCAACCACCCCAGCAAATTGAGGCGTATAAATAACAAGTGGGACAGAACACCAACGTTTCACCAGAGGCACACTGACAATGTTATCTGGCAGGGTGACAAAACATCTGCAATCAAACAGACCAGCTCAGCGAGCAAGTCTACAACCACATACAAAGAATTTCCTCCCCCATTTCTGAAGAAGGGTCTAGGCCCGAAACGTCAAGCTTTCCTGCACCTATGATGCTGCTTGGCCTGCTGTGTTCATCCAGCTCCACACCTTGTTATCTCGGATTCTCCAGCATCTGCAGTACCTATTATCTCTGATTCAATTTCCTCTCTGCTGTTTTTCTACACAGGTTGGTGAGTTCGCATCTACTATCTGGTCCTAGTTGATGCATTTGTTCAAAATCAATCAATGACTATGATGCAATAGTAAAGGTAATGATCAAAATGTTAAAAAATCAAATTCCTTAGGTTGGAAGTTCAGTTTAAGTTGGAATTAGACACAAAATTCTTTCAGTGGGATACTTCTCATGGTTCACAAGAAAATTACACCTCACAAGTCTACTACTGTACTTAGAACATAGAACAGTACAACACAGGTACAGGCTGCTCAGCCCACCATGTCTGTACCAACCATGATATCATTCTAAATTAATCCCATCTGCCTGTACATAGTCCACATCATCTCTATTCTTGCCTGTTCATGTTTCTGTCTAAGTGCCTGCTAAATATTGCTATCATATCTGCTTCTACCACCTCCCCTGGCAGTGTGTTCCAGGCACACTGTAAAAACTTTTCTTGCACATATCCTTTAAACTTTCTTCCTCTCACCTTAAACCTACGCCTCTTAGTATTTGACATTTCTACCCTAGGAGAAAGGTTCCGACTATCTACCCTATCCTTGCTTCTCATAATTTTATATACTTCTATCAGGTTCCCCTTGACCTCCAACACAAATCTTAAGTTTGTCCAATCTCGCCTTATAGCTAATACACTCCAACCTCTTTGCATGCTCTCCAAAGCCTCCACATCTGTCCTAGTGTGGTGACCAGACAACACACAATACTCCATATGTGGCCTAACAAAAGTTTCATACAGCTGCAACACGACTTGCCAGCCTTTATATTCAATGCCCCGATCGATCAAGGTAAGCAAGCAAGGATGCCTTATTTACCCTTATCCACTTGCGTTTTGACTTCTAGGGAGCTATGGACTTGCACCCCAAGATCCCTCTGTATGATGCTCCAAAGGATCCTGCCATTTACTTATATTTTCCTCTTGCATTTGACCTCTCAAAATTAATCACCTCAATCTTGTCCAGATTAAACTCCATCTGCCATTTCGCTGCCCAACTTTCCAGCTAATCGATATCTTGCTGTATCTTTTGACAACCTTCCTCACTATCCACAACTCCACTAATTTTTATGTCATTTGCAAACTTACTAATCAGATCACCTATATTTTCATCTAAACAAGAAGTCCCAGCACTGATCCTTGCTGAAAAATCAAGTATACTGTCAAAACTATCAGGCCAGAATTGCATGAATACCAAAACTCAAAGGGAACAACAATTTCTACTGCATAAGAACAGGGTGTTCACTGGCTAACAATAAGTTAAACATTCTAGAAACCAGAGATAGTAGGAACTGCAGGTGCAGGAGAATCCGAAATAACAAGGTGTGGAGCTGGATGCACACAGCAGGCCAAGCAGC
>JAHRHZ010000183.1:911866-967330 GCA_024137785.1 Ginglymostoma cirratum | reverse complement strand
CATCCAGCTCCACACCTTGTTATTCTAGAAACCACATATGTTTACACACCCCGTCTTTTGCAAACAAAAGGTTTTATCCACGCTTTGCATCTTTTTCAACTTAACAAAGACTTGGGACACAGACATTTCCTGATGAATCCACATGGAAATGTCCTGCCCATTCAAAGTCAGTTTGTCTGGTTTGAATTTAAACAAAGGCTTGGCAGTTAACTGTTACCTGGTACATTTGCCTTGGCGACGACACAATGAGTCAGAGTCAATTTTTCAACAAATCAGCACATTCTTCTCGTACCATATAAATTGTTGCTCCCTTTGAGATCTGTCATCTTTGTGATTCTGCCATAATTAGTATAACATAAAAAAGTTCTTTTTTCAGAAAGCCTAGAAATTTTTATATAACATGCAATCTCCACACCTTACTAATGGGACTACCAACAGGACCAGTTTCTGTCACAATATTTGATTTGCTTTGATTTATTATTGTTACATGTACTGAGATACAGTGAAAAGTATCATTTTGCCTGCTATCCAGACATTTCATACCTTACATAAGGACATCAGGGTAACAGAACAGAATGCAGAACATAGTGCTACAACTACACAGAAGGTGCAGAGAAAGATCAACTCTAATATAGGTCCATTCATAAGTCTGATAGCAGCAGGGGAGAAGCTGTTCTTTAAGCCGTTGGTGTGTGTTTTCAAACTTTTGTATTTTCTACCCAATGGAAGAGGGTGGAAGAGAGAGTATAACCAGGATTGGTGGGGACTTTGATTATGTTGGCTGATTTCTTGAGGCAGTGGGAAGTATAGACAGACTCAATAAATGGAAAGCTGTTTCTTCTGATGGACTGGGCTGCGTTCACAATTCTCTGTAATTTCTTGCAGTCTTAGGCAGACCAGTTGCCATACCAAGCTGTGGTGTATCCGGATAGGATGCTTTCTATGGTGCATCAATACAAAATTGTTAAGAGTCATTGTGGACATGCCTAATTTCTTTGCCTCTGTTTCCTCAGAAGGCTAATGTGTGCTGTTTTGACTGTAACGTCATCATGGATAGACCAGAACAGATTGTTGGTGATATTTACTCCTAATAACTTGAAGCTCTCAACCACCTCCACTTCAGGTCCATTGATACAAACAGGGGCAACTGATACAGACAAGGGCATGTCCTCCACTACACTTCCTTAAGTCAACGATCAGCTCCTGCGTATTGCTAATGTTGAGGGGGAGAACTGTTGTCTTTACACCATACCACTAAGCGGTCTCTCTCTTTCCTGTACTCTATCTCGTCTTATCTAAGATCCAACCCACTATGGTGGTGTCATCAGCAAATCTGTAAATGGAGTTACAGCTGATTTTGGCCACACAGTCACGAGAATATAAGAAGTCTCCACTAACAAAGCTGCTCTCCATTTATTGTACATTCCAGCTGTGACACAATCCTGTCAACAGTTTCTACCAACTGGAGGGATCTTGCACTAGTGCTCATGAATTCAGATATAGCCCTTTCAGACAGGCTAATTGTCCTGGTATCTGTTTCATTTGCACACAAAGTATTACCTTCAAGTCAGCTGTGACACTGAATAACGTTACTTCTGGCCTCTCAGATTTTGAACTGCAACATCTAATTGCACCAAAGTGCACTGAAGTGTAATCTGAGGATGACTGTTCAAAGCAGTCACTTGCAGTGAAGGACTTTCTTGCTGAGTAATGACTGGATACAGTTCCGAAAAATTGGACTGAGCTGAAAGATTCACTGAGGAAGGATGAAATTAAGATTCTTCTTTATTACAAAAGGAGAGTTGATAGCTTTTCAAATTACCTGCTTGACAGTGTGTTGGGGCTCAAGAAGCACATCTTGTTCAAACTCTACTTCAAAACTATGGAAGCAACTCCACATAATTAAAATCTATCTTCCCCTCATAAAAGTCACCCATTGTCTGCAACACTGTCCTGTCCAATGAGATCCTGCTCCCTGGCTCAACACTACACAAGTCGGCTGCTCAGAGATTTGAGAGTTGTGTTGAGAGACGTCACGCACTGATATCCGCATCTGTCAGCAACATGGCTGAGGATTTTTTTTTCTCTTTCATAGAATGTCAACATTCCCCCACAATGCTGTTATAAGAAAGGAGGTCCAAGATTTTAATCCAGTGACAGCAAGGGAATGATGATAGTTCCAAGTCAGGGTGATATGTGGAACTTGCAAACACTGATACTTCCATGCACTCTCCCTCATCCTTGCCCTTTTAGATGGTACAGGTCATGGGTTTGAAAGGCGCTTTTGAAATATTCTTAGCAACTTGCTGCAGCGCATCTTGTAAATAGTACAAACGGCTGCCACTGTGTGTCAATAGTGAAGGTGGAGGAAATGAATGTTTAAAGCGATAGGTAGGGTGTCCATCAATGTTGCTTTGCAGCTTTGGTGTCTAACTTCTTGAAGCTGCTTTCCTACAGGCAAGTGGGGAGTTGTCCATCACTTGCCTAACTTGTGCCTTGTAAATAATGGATAGGCTTTGTGCAGTCAGGAATCGCCACAGGATTCCCAGTTTCTGACCTACTCTGACAGCCACGTATTTATATCGCTGGTCTAGTTAAATTTACGGTCAATGATAACCCATGGGATGCTGACCGGGAATGGGTTTACACCCGTGATTATAAAAATCTCTGCTCCATGCTGTTCACTGAATTGTGCAATCTACAGAACAATCCATAAAATATTACAGAATTACACTGTGACTTAAAATCTAATTGAGAATTTGTCTCTCCAACTGCATCTTTAGAAGAAGGCCCTTGCAACATTTTAAAAAAACATTCCTTTTCCTACTTCGTTTGTTAGCAGAGCATTGATAAACAGGAACAAAATACTTCTGAGGAATTTCTACAAAGAATTAATGTTGGCACAAATCAGTTTTGATTTCCACCAGCATTGATGTTGAATCGAAAAATCTGGAGTTAGATTCTAGAATGAAGCAGAGCAGCACTCCATGGTGGAGGGGATGTTCTGGAATTGGGTCAGGCTCTTAGCCCCGAATCACACTGTAATTTCTCAATCAAGATAATTCCACAAAATAAGTCAGGCTTTACACTAAAAAACAATCACTGTAGTAATCTTCCATCTTACACACTTTCCTACTGACAAGTATTTAACACCACAAAGAATATAAATTAAACTTCTGTGTTGCAAGTACCACAAGTTCAGATAGGCTACAAGGATTCCGATTTTTGATTCACAAGGGACTAAGTAGTCATATGGAAAGACAGGAAAGCAGATGTAAGGCCACAATCAAATTAGCCATGATTTTACTGATTGGAGGAGCAGGCTCAATTGGCTGAGTGACCTGCTCACACTTCTCATGGTCTTGTGATGATTTTATCATTACTTTTCGACATTGTGAACATGGCAGAATGATTTCCTATGATCACTGTTTTGTTTAAAAATATGGAAGCAGGCTGGCAAAGAAAAACTTAGACAGCGACAGCTGGAGTCACTGTTGTCCCTTGTGCCTCGCTACTCTGGAGCTCCTGCCATTAACACAAAAGCAGCCTAAAATTTATTGACCTCTAGCATAGACGTAAATGTAATTAGCAATAGTTGGGGCAGTCTAGTTCTCTTTACATTCTCTCAAGGGAAGCTTTAATGTCAATATTGCTGGTACTTTATATATTCCAGCAAACAATGTAATCACACTTCCCAGAGGGTTTCAGCCTCTCTGTTTACATGCACCTGCACCACTGAAAATCAACTGCAAATTTCCATGCTGATCCACATTTGCGATTTATTTCCACTTAATATTTGACAGCTTAAATACTTGGTTTTAAGCTGAGGGTAACCCAGTAAGTAAACAGAGAACAGATGATTCCTCGTAACAGAGCCAGCTGAGTGCCTCCTGCGCTTTGTAATCACGTGCTGTGAGGTCCAGTAAGACAAAATTCAGGTGGCAGCAAGCTTGCACCTCCTTGGCTGAAAGGGCGGCAGTAATGAAGCGGTAATGTCACTGGACTAGCAATCCAGAACCACAGACCAGGTTTGGTTAAGATTTTAAACAATATACAGCCTCGCTGCTGAATGTCATATTGGTTTGTATTCTATCCACCATGAGGAAGTAAATTGCCAGTGAAACTCAAACTTTGTTTACTAGGCAAAGTGGCTACGCAAAATTTTCCTTTGTCATTTCTTAACATTGGAAGTGCTGCTGTGTTACATACATTTGTGGGGACATGGAAGAGTTCAAGTCCAGTCTAACAAAGTGCTTTTCCTTATTTCTCAACAGTATACCATTAAGGCTGTGAAATAGTAACCTTCTCCCATTTGCCTCTTTAGACACAATCCAGTGATTCAAGAAAAAGGTGGCCTTCACTGCTGTTTTGACTCCTATGAGAGGCAAATTTGCCTTGCAAATAATTATTTCTCGGTCAGATTAGTAAACAAATGTACCGAACAAATCCCTCACGTGTACAACTATTGCCTCCTACCAACTTCAAACAGAAAGAGAAGAAAGCAAACTTAAATCATATTATTACAGAAGTGAATGGAGGTGGGGATCAGCTTCAAAGACCACTATTATGAACCCAGCTGACATTATTATTGGACAAGACAGATCCCACCCTGAAACACAAACAAGTAATGCTGTAGATTTGAGCTTAACAATAAAACAGAAGTTTATTACGCAAAAGAAATGAAGATAAAATGGAATAAACCAAACTACATACAACAAATTGAAAGATTCTGAAATGATAAAAATACAATCCCATTAATCCCAATAGTAGCTCATGAAAGCACCCAAACCCCAGGGAGAATTCCCTTCTCTACCCCAAAGAACTTAGCTGTGGCGTTGATTCCCATAGTTGTCAGAATCTAACAGCCTCCTCCTTGAGTCACCACGCAACTAAACACAGACTTTCTCAGCCTCATAATAACCATTCAGGTTTTAAGCAAAAACTTTTTGTCTGGAACTTTTATACTGAACTCCTCACGTGGATGTAACCTCTTTCTTAACAGTCCTAAAATACTTCCCTTTCTCAAGAGCAATTTTTTTTACACATGTAGCTTCATCCAAAACTTCTGCAAACTGCCCAAACTAAAACCAAAAAGAACTCTTTCAAGCTCCGAACAACACTGTGTGGAGCTGGAGGAACATGGCAGAAATTTCTGAAAAAGGGTCCCAACCTGAAACATCAAGTTTCCTGCTCCTCTGATGCTGCTTGGCCTGCTGTGTTCTTCCAGTTCCACACTGTGTTGTCTCTGACTCCAGCATCTGCAGTTCTTGCTATCTCTTTCAAACTACTGGTGCTTCCCCAAGCCTAAAGAAAATTACAGAATTTTCTACATGAAAGCCTAATGCACTACACTGTTTACTCTGTCCCCTCATAAACTCTCCCAATGTAAACAAAACCCCATTACTTTCTGGAGCCAACGCCAACGCAATTCCACCCACCGTCAACACCGACGCAACTCCGCCCACAGCCAACGCCACACGGCCCACCACTGATGCTGACGTCGCTCCGCCCGCCGCCTCCACAGCCAGCAGCTCCAGAGGAGACAGTAGCACCTAGCCCTGCTGAGTCTTCACCATCCCCCCCCAAGATCTCCCTCTTACTGAGGGCGAACGGTCAGTCCTCAGTAAAGGACGCACACCTTTGTCCCCCTCCACCCACACATCAATGAATGCCGCTCACATTTGGACATTGAGCAATTTTTCTGCCGCCTCCGCCTTTGCGCTTACTTCTTCAACCGTGAGCCTAACCCTCCCTCTACTGACTCCTTCTCCCACCTCCAACACACCCCTTCCTCCTGGACAACACCCCAAGGCCTCCTACCTTCCCTCGACCTCTTCATCTCCAACTGCCATCAAGACATCAATCGCCTCAACCTCTCCACCCCTCTCACCCACTCCAACCTCTCCCCTGCAGAACGTGCAGCCCTCTGCTCCAATCCCAACCTCACCGTAAAACTCGCGGACAAGGGAGGCACAGTTGTAGTATGGCACACTGACCTCTACGTTGCTGAGGCCAGGCGCCAACTCTCCGACACCACCTCCTACTGCCTCCTTGGTCATGACCCCACCCCCGACCACCAAACCATCATCTCCCAAACCATCCACAACCTCATCACTTCAGGTGACCTCACACCCACAGCCTCCAACCTCATCGTTCCCCAACCCCGCACTGCCCGCTTCTATCTCCTTCCCAGAATCCACAAACCTGACTGCCCTGGTCGACCCAATGTCTCCGCCTGCTCCCGCTCCACCGAACTTATCTCCACCTATCTCGACTCCATTTTCTCCCCCTTGGTCCAGGAACTCCCTATCTACATCCGTGACACCAACCACGCCCTCCACCTCCTCCAGAACTTCCAATTCCTCAGTCCCCAACACCTCATCTTTACCATGGACATCCAGTCCCTATACACCTGCATTCCACATACAGATGGCCTAAAGGCCCTCCGCTTCTTCCTGTCCCGCGGGCCCGACCAGTCCCCCTCCAAAGACACCCTCATCCACTTAGCCAAACTCGTCCTCACCCTCAACAACTTCTCTTTCAATTCCTCCCACTTCCTACAGACAAAGGGGGTGGCCATGGGTACCCGCATGGGCCCAAGCTATGCCTGCCTCTTTGTAGGCTATGTGGAACAATCCCTCCTCCATACCTACGCTGGCCCGAAACCCCACCTCTTCCTCCGTTACATTGATGACTGTATCGGCGCCGCCTTGTGCTCCCACGAGGAGCTCGTCACCAACACCTTCCACCCCAACCTTAAGTTCACCTGGACCATCTCTAATACCTCTCTCTCCTTCCTGGCCCTCTCTGTCTCCATCTCTGGCAACCACTTAGAAACCGATGTCCATTTCAAGCCCACCGTCTCCCACAGCTTCCTAGAATACACCTCCTCCCACCCACCTTCCTGCAAAAATGCCATCCCCTATTCCTAATTCCTTCGCCTCCGCCACATCTGCTCCCAGGATGAGGCGTTCCACTCCCGTACATCTCAGATGTCCTCGTTTTTCCAAGGACTGCAACATCCCCCCCACCGAGTGGTCGAGAACGCCCTCGACTGTGTCTCCCGCATTTCCTGCAACTCATCCCTCACACCACCTCCCCGCAATAACAACCAAAACAGAATCCCCCTCGTCCTCATGTAACCCCCCCACCAACCTCCGGATCCAACGCATCATCCTCCGACACTTCCGCCATCTGCAATCCGACCCCTCCACCAAAGACATTTTTCTCTCCCCACCCTTATCTGCTTTCCGGAGGGACCACTCTCTCCGTGACTCCCTTGTCCGCTCCACACTCCCCTCCAGCCCCACCACACCCGGCACTTTCCCCTGAAACTGTAGGAAGTGCTACACCTGCCCTACACCTCCCCCCTCACCCCCATCCCAGGCCCCAAGAAGACGTTCCACAACAAGCAGATGTTCACCTGCACATCCGCGAATGTGGTATATTGCATCCGCTGTTCCCGTTGTGGCCTCCTCTACATCGGGGAAACCAAACGGAGGCTTGGGGACCACTTTGCAGAACACCTACGCTTGGTTTGCACCAAACAACTGCACCTCCCAGTCGTGAACCAGTTCAACTTCCCCTCCCATTTCTCAGACGACATGTCCATCCTGGGCCTCCTGCAGTGCCACAACGATGGTACCCGAAGGTTGCAGGAACAGCAACTCATATTCAGTTTGGGAACCCTGCAGCCTGATGGTATCAATGTGGAATTCACAAGTTTCAAAATCTCCACCCCCCCCACCGCATCCCTAAACCAGCCCAGCTCATCCCCGCCTCCCTAACCTGTCCTTCCTCCCACCTATCCCCTCCTCCCACCTCAAGCCCCACCCCCATCTCCTACCTACTAATCTCATCCCGCCCCCTTGACCTGTCCGTCCTCCCTGGACTGACTTATCTCCTCCCTAACTCCCCACCTACACTCACCTTTACTGGCTTCATCCCCGCCTCTTTGACTTGTCTGTCTCCTCTCCACCTATCCTCTCCTCTATCCATCTTCTATCTGCCTCCCCCTCTCTCCCTATTTATTTCAGAACCCCCTTCCCATCCCCCATTTCTGAAGAAGGGTCTAGGCCCAAAACGTCAGCCTTCCTGCTCCTCTGATGCTGCTTGGCCTGCTGTGTTCATCCAGCTCCACACCTTGTTATCACTACTTTCTGGAAAGTCAGGTTCTAGTACTTATTTATCTAGTATTTAATTGAAATCATCACAGCTACAGAAATGTTTATAAGTTAATCAACAAACTTATTCAGACACACTGAAGACTCATGTGACACTAGTTGAAAATTCAAAAATCCCCAAATAGTGGTATTAAAATGTGTATAAATCACATACTTTAAACACAACTGCAAGTCAAACACCCAAAATCAGCTCAACACATTCTAACTGCAGTTATTAATTTAGTGCTAACATAGAACAGGGCCACCTCAATGGCTATTTTCACCATCATTGATCAGATCATGCTGGCAAAGCACTCACAGCAGGGTTAGAAAGTGTACTTGTCTCATACTTGATTCCGCTCATAGTTAGCCTCTCTCTCTTTCTGCACTGCAACATGTTTCACCATTCTTTAATGTTTGTCTGAACTTTAGGCCAAATGGACACCAAACAGCAGGGATGAGAGGGGGTGAAAGCAAAAATGGCTCAAGATCCTATGTGAAATGGGGTGTTCAGCAACCTCAGTTCCATGACCTGGAATCATCAAAATCTAAAACCCTGTCCACCCTTGGAATGTATTCCTTGGGCCATCGTTTAGACCACGATATCTCACTCCCACCCACAAAGCATTACAGGACTTCTATCCTCTTCAGAAAGACAAGACGTTTTTGAGTGATATACCAGAATGACTAGACATCAGAAAAATATTTTGGAGGCAGAATGCCACTGTCAGGGTCAGAATTCCACCAATAGGTAGAAATTTCTCATTCCAGAAACTGGAAGGACAGAGAAAATAAAGGACAGGACGGTCAGAGAGGAATAAAGAATGGCTGAAAAGAAGATTCTATGGAGATTCATAAAAGGAGAAAACTTAATAAATCAGAAATGCCAAGTTGTAGAATCAGACTCACAGAACTGTACAGCATGAAAACAGACCCTTCGGGCCAACTTGTCCATGCTGGCCAGATATCCTAAATAAATCTAGTTCCATTTGCCAGCATTTGGCCCATATTCCCCTAAACCCTCCCTATTCATATACCTACCCAGATGCCTTTAAATGTTGTAACTGTGCCAGCCTCCACCACTTCCTCCGGCAGCTCATTCCATACATGAGATGAACTCTGATGTCCAGAGGCATTTGAAACCAAACAGCACAGGCAGTCAGCTGTGCAGCTTCACTGATGATTGATCAGCTCTATAGGTTTATTTCTCTGTTTTTCACCTCCCATGTGGTTACTGCTTTGTCTCTCTTCCTCCTTTCTAAAGTGCCGTTGTTTTGATCTTTTTTTCCGAAAGTTCCAAAACAATTCAACGGCTTATAAAACAGTAATTACTGCTCCTAGAATTTGAGGAAATCGGCTCCAACACTAAAAATACCTCAAAAAAAAGGAGCAGCTCTTACAGGCACTATTTTTTTCTCATCCTCCATCTTGGATTACCCCAAATCCTTTTAAACAACTCCCCCAACTCCAGAACAGCTGCAAAGGTAACTGCAGCACTGGATACCAATGGTAGTGATAAATGGAGAACAAGAACAAAGATAGAGTCAGAGGTTCACTACTAACTCGCCTCTTATTTTGGAAGTCAGTAATCTGCAACTCCCAATTCGAGTTTACACAGGATCTGTGGAACTTTCATTTTTCTTCAGTCTTTTCTTCTTTCTACAAGTTATTAAAGTACCTAAACATTATTTCATGATTAATCACATATTTTAATTTCTGCAATAACTTTGTGGTGTCTAACATTTCGGCACTTAGCTCTTTTCTTTGGTCAGTTCCATGATGCCGAGGGATTAAAAAGAACTCAAAATAAGTAAAATGTCCAAGATATGACTAGCTGAAAAGGTTCTGCCTTATATAAGCTGCTTTGAACATTTTTCTACTTTAAAAGGTGCTCATACAGTTCAGGTTTCAATCAGGATATGGCTTACTGAGTAAACCTGGTGACTGCTACAGTATAACAATGTTCGAGCATCTGGGAATAATTGCTACGCTTGACTGCTATTACTCATTTTAATTTAGTCATGTCATTAATGATCTGGATCTATCTGATTGCAACTATCAGCATCTGGATGGCGAAACACACACAAATGACCTCCACACTGCAGGAACACATATTCACCCATATTTTACTGGAGCTGTGAAAAATCCAAGCATGACTAGCTGACAGCTTCAATCAACAAGTGAATGCTTATGTTTCTCATAGAATTGGTCTTGGTTATCATGTAAACACAGCGTCTACATTTCTGCACATTTTGCTATCAACAGTAATCACTCTGACAAACATAAGGAAATCAGTAATAAGAAAGGACTATTTGGCTTACTGACACACAGTTCCCTACTTCTCCCACTGAAGTATCTAGGTATATCCGACAGTCTCAAACATGCAATCCAACCACTTATCACTCCAGAAGCATGGCAGGATTGTTAAGGTATCTCAAAGATTTCAGTGCATGCTGAATTCATCCGATGGGACTATGGTGACTTCCACTTTCATTTCTGAAAAAAATCTCCATTTCAACAAATTATTCCTTCAGATGAATTACTAAACAAAGCTCTAAGTTATTTGTTTCATTAGTTCAGATTCTAGACCTTTGTTCTAAGTGAGTCAGGGAGGTCTCATAGCACCCTAACCAAAAACACTCACTCCCTGAAACCATAACTGTGAAGAACACATCAACTGCATCATTAACTGTACTGCAGAATTAGGGATATTACTGGCAGAGAGAATGGCTGCTGTACTTACAGACCTAGTGTTTCACTACAAAGTTGCATGAAACACTGCTTCTACTCAGTTTGGTATAAAATACGTGTTTTATTACTATTTGTTAAAAATATGCTTGCGTCCCTATTGTACTCTTCACGAGCTCAGGGCATCTCAAAGTGCGTTACAACAACCATTAGTTACATGTGAAGATTAGTCACTGCTGCAATGTAGGAAATGTGACAGGCAATTTATATTCATCATGGTCCCACAATGTTACAATGAACTGTGGCATACAATGTTGACAGAGATCTCCAGGAAGCCAGGGATGATTACCCCTAATCTTATTCAAAGTAGTGCTATGGGGTCTTTTATGACCATCTCAGGAGACAGTCATGGCTGTCTACAATAAAACGTCAGCCTTAATGCTCTGCTCAAGTCTTGAAGTGGGTCCACAGTTTTTTGATGTAGAGGCAGGAGTGTTGTTGATTGATTTCTGTGGGACTAGTGTCAATGAACAGTGATGTAGATCAGAAACCGTCACTGGTGACTTAGTATCCTGCTTTTGGGAAGAAGAAATTAAGGGTTTTGAAGCAAAATGACAATAAGCGACACAGTTCAGACTCAGTCCTTACTAATTTCTATGGCTCAATACTATGACACATTCACCCACAAAATCATCTTGTCAGAGCTGAGAACGAGATAACAAGGAGTAGAGCTTTCTGAAGAAGGGTCCAGACCCGAAACGTCAGCTTTCCTGCTCCTCTGATGCTACTTGGCCTGCGTTCATCCAGCTCTACACCTTGTTATCTCAGACTTCAGCATCGGCAGTTCCTACGATCTCAGAGCTGAGAACGAGCTGCCTGAATGGATATACTGAATCTGCAACACTTTCAAAGAGAGGTCATATGACAGTTTGTAGGTGAAAAAAAGAGATATTGGATTTAAACACACAAGCAGGGATAACTTAGCATAGCAGCAACAGCTTGCACCTTTGTCTTTTTTCTCTTAAGCTGCTCAAAGTTTAAGTAGAAAACCCACCAGAAGATCTTTTCAATGCGAGTGGAAGGGTTCCTGAAGGAGAATTCAGCCAGCCACAACTGCTCCAGAGAGACACGCCAGGGACAATAAAATGACTGGCTACAGACCTGCATTTGGAACAATCTGCAAATAATTATACTTTTTCTGAATTTAAATGTTACTTGGCCAAAGTACTTTTAACATCTCTGAGCAGGTGGATTAGGAAAATGTCTTTCACAGAGTTTTACATTTTCCAGGCTTAGAGGTTGTATATGTGTGTGCGCGTAAGTATTATTTTTCAAGAAAGGTAGCTGGATATATTTGCACAGTTTAAACCTTGTGTTGATAAACTTTGCTTGAGTATTTTTTTGCCTGCAATAAACCAATTAATAAATAATAAATGAATTCACCCCTCCTAATTGGGTCTCATCGCTCTCCCCTAAAACAGTATTGGCATCTACATTCAAATAGCTTGTTTATCTTGTTGTAAAACCGTTGCTGCTGCAGCCAGTGTCTTCTGCTTCGCTAAGCGTACTTCACAAAACATTAAGTTGTCTAATAGGTTATACTAAAAATATTTTGCATCACACACCTTCATATAGCATTGTCAGTACACATTTCACAACCTAAGGTCAATGAGTTGGCCACCACCATTTAACTACAGTTGAACACAGCAGCATCTCCCCCACTTCCGTCTTCAACAAACACCTCCCATAGAACACTGATACAGCAAGCAACATAAACAGAGCTCCCATTTTCACATCTCTTATGGAGGCAACACACCCAATATTAGACAAAATTATACAGTACAAATGAGAGGTTAGTGTGCCACTCATTAGTCTGCCTTAATACTTGCAACAAAATATTCTTTTGGTTTTACCTAAGCAGTGGCTGCTGGAGGCTTAGCAGCATTATCAAGAAGGCAACACAATTTACTCATCTCCCTAGTATGTCTGTGATTAGCAGAGCTCTTACCAGTTTGTTTTGGACACCAAGTATCCTGTCACTGCCTCAAAGCAAGATCAGGGCCAAACACACCCACCTGAGTATCAAAAATGTTAACTCAGGCTGAAAGTTAATCTGTAACAATGCTTCCCGCAAGATCAGGTGACTATTTCACAATAGCAGGGTGCTACACCAACAAAGGACTGCTGAACAGACTAACCAGATCATTCTTGCAAAAATCACAACTGGCACTTTTCCCAGCACCATTGTGTGAGTTACATTCAGGTCGATTCTATTTACATAAAAGGACTTGTATTTCACAGAATCTCGCAAATGTTACAATTTAGAGGAGGCCAATCAGTCTGTTGTATATGTACTGGTTCTCCAAATGAACATCTCACCTGTGTCATTATCATGCCACATTCCCGTACCCCCATACATTGGAGAGGTTAGAAATGTGAGAAGATTGTGACAGGATCTTATTAAAGTATTTAAAATAAACAAATAACCATCATTTGGATAAGTACAGGAATAGGAAAGGTTTGAGGGATATGGGCCGGGGCTGGCAGGTGGGATTAGTTTAGTTTGGGATTATGTTCGCCATGGACCAGTTGGACCGTAGGGTCTGTTTCCATGCTGTATGACTCCAAGACTCTATGACTACGACTGAACCTGCCTCCACTATATACTCAGGCAAACATTCCAAACCATACTGTGAAAGAAAGTTTTTTGTCACTTCCTCTTCCACTAATTACTTTAAATCTGCACTCTCTCATTCTCAATCCTTTCATGAGTGGAAATAACTTCTTCCTATTTACTCTGTCCAGATCTCTCATCATTTTACATACTTTAAATCAGATCCCCTCACAACCTGCTCTTCTTACCATGGGAACATTCCCAACATCTCCAATCTATCTCCACAATGTATCACCACAACCAAAATTCCTCATCCCTGGAATCATTCTTGCAAACTTCTTCTACGCTGTCTCTAATGCCATCACAACCTTCCTAAAGTATAGCACCCAAATCTGGTTGCAAGTACCCCAGTTGAGATTAAACAAGTATAAGTTCAACAAAACCCCCATACTCTGCGGCACCATTAATAAATCCAAGGATGTTGCGTGCTTTATGGACTGCTCTCACAATCTGTTCTGCCATCTTTAATAGCTTATGCACATATACAACCAGGTCCCCTTGATCTTCCACCTCCTTTATAGTTGTAACCTTTAGTTTATATCATCCTTCCATGTGCTTACTTACCAAAATGTATTCCCTCGCACATCTCTGCATTGAACTTTATCTGCCACGAATCTGCCCACGCCAACGACTGTCTATATCATTTTAAAGCTCTGTACTATGCTCCTCACAGTTTGCAACATTTCCGTGTTTACATAGCATTGTGTGCACCCTAAGGATATTCCAAAATACTACGGAGTCAATGAATAATTTGTGAAATATAGTCATTGCTTATAGGAAAACACAACAAGTAATCTGGACACAGCAAAGTTACACACTATAAATGACCAGCTAATCTGCTCCTGGATATTTGTTCTGTTAAATCACCAATGGTGATACCATCGAGCAAATACAATGTTCCTACATCAAATTTCCCACTTCACTTGATTAACAGAAATTTTAATCGGTGTCAATAAACACAATAATGTTTTATTAAAATAGCGAAACAGGGATTTGGCAGATGTACTTTAAACATCGAGAGAGAGTGCAAAATGGAGAGGGAGAGATAACAAGAAAGAAAAACTCAGAAATGCTGGCACTGATTTCCAAGACAGGATGGTGAGTGGCTTGAAGGGGGAACTTGCAGGTGGTGGTGTTCCCATGTATGACTTCTGAAGAAACATTAATTAATTTTAACAAAATTAGTTGAACAACAAATATTGACCAAGAGAACCACAGAGGACATCTTATTCTTCTGTGAAATAAGGCCATGAGATCTTTTATTTCCACCTGAGAAAGTGGCTGAGGCTACAGTTTCATGGAATCACTGAAACCCACTCTGTGGAAAGATGCCATTTTGCCATCATGCTTGTGCTGATTCTTTGAAAAAGCAGTTCTGTTTAGCCCCAAACTCCAGTTTCTTTTCAATCAAACAGCCTACCAGTACTCACCATTCCTTCGGTGCAAAGTTAGCCAGCAACATGGCTTTTTAAAAAAAAGCAGCTTGCTGGACGCATGGAAATTGCTACACAGCACTGTCAGCAATAAATGAATGCAACAAAAAAAAGCGGAGTGAGGGGGTAAAAATGCTTGAGAGATCAGAACATTAAAATTTTCCAGTCCCACAGTTCTCACATACTCAAATCTGCAAGGGTTAGAATCAAAACTGTAACCAAAATCCAAATGCGAAACCTGGAACCGATCCTGCTCACCTCCACCCAAGTATAAACCTCTCTTCCATACTTGGCTGAATAACTTTGGCAGAACAAACCCATCTTAGAATGTAAACATGTGTGTTAAACTGTTTATTTTCAATTCTTCACCTTCTTTGCCAATAAACACCTGCACAATGCTTAACAGGGCACAATGATACAGAAAGCAGAGAATGACAAGGTCTATTCCACTCTGAAGACCAGGCAGCCACCATCAGGAGGTCACAAGTCGATGTTCTGGGTTCCTTAGCACTATGCTGGGAATTTCTGACAAAGAGACTGAAGTTTCCAAGTTTAATTTTTGATGGATATTATGAAGTAAAAATCTCAGCTTTATGCTGTAGGTAGTGATATGAGAGGCCCGGCACTGTTTAAGTTGAACTCCATCCCCAACAAGTGCCAAAAGTTGGGGTTTACATTTCCCTCAGTTCTAGGCATTTCTCTATTCTAGAACATAATGTGAAAAGTTAGATATTTACAAGTTAGCACATCATAAAACTAAATATAAAAAGGTGAGAATGGACACTTTGCCTTTCAAGTGTAAGACTCCAAGATACAGAAATAATACGGGCTGGTTAGATTTTTCAAACCTCCAGCAAAGTTCAATCCTTTTGCCAAATGTTTGACAGATTACATACTGTACATTCCTTTAGCACAGATATACATCAGTACACTGAATCAACTCAGAATGCTTTTATTCATACTTTGCTTTCATCTGACTGAAAATAAAATTCTTCAGAACCATCCAAGTGCAGCAGCAGTGACATGATTTTTGCAACCTGGCAACAGCGATACCTTCAATGCCTTAACCAAATGCCTGACTGTAGTGATTGTAATGAGCTCAGCCAGCTGGACCGCATAGAATATGAGTTCCCTGAGTGGGGCTGTTAATCTGGTCCAAACAGGAAGCCCGGGCTGACAGATAAAAAGACGGGTGTCAGAAATTCTGGCACTTTGATAGCTGACTCTGAAGAGGCAGTACTAAAGTCAAGGACTGTTCCTGGTGACAGGATACGGGCCTCTGAGTAGTTATTTCATAGACAACACATTAAATCACCAATAAATGAAAAGTAAGTCCATTACTTAAATGTGTGAATAACAATTGGTCATACAGAGCTTGAATATTGCTGAAAACAGAAGTATGCTGCCAAAGTTTTATGCTTTGCAGACATCATGAGAAAAGCAATAATGTCAAACTTTAATCAATTGCAACGATCTATACAACAGGTGAAAAGGATGCTGACTGGTGGGCAGTCAACTCTGATTGGTTTAGGCATTGCTGAGGAGAAAACAATAGGGAACTGTAGGTTCCTCGTGCTTCCAGGTAATTCAAAAGTGGCACAATTTAAACATATTAATCCTGTTTTTTAGAGAACAGGCTCGTATGCAAGTGTCAATGAGGCATGTTCAGGCACATATTCTCACCTACATTCCTTTCCTCAGTTAGCTACCAGTCTAAAGTTGCCAGGCTTTCTGGAACTAACATGCAGAAGCAAGGGACTTCCCAACAAGTGGGGGGGGGGTGGCGGTAAATAAAATCACAGGACCTAGATTCACAGCAACATCAGTTAAGGTCTAGCAAGGTAGGGTGTAAAAGCACCTAGACCTGTGAACATCTCACTTACAAAATAACATATTAAAGCTTGTAAAGTATTAATAGCACTTCAACGTACTCCATTAAAGTTCATGAATATCAGCAGAGTTAATGTTCAGTTACAAGCTATAAATCTTCATGATCAGTGGCAAAAATTTTAAAAGATTTTGCTAGCATTATTTTACTTCCAAGATATTTGTCACCTGAGAAGTGTAGGGAAGGTACAAGTCTGATCTGTGGTCTGTGCTAGGTTTACAGCATGTGCTGCTATATTTGGTTTTAGCACTCCTGAGCTAACAAGAAGGAAGAAAAATTGTCCAAGATTTTTGCTTTTGATTTCTATCCAGTGATTAGTGCAGTGTTGATAATGGTCCTTCATCCTCAGAGTCAATTAGCTTTCTGACATTCGTGGTTCAGTTATTACATATTAATAGCCTGGAGGATGACAGTGTCTACGAAATTCTAAACCAGTAAAGAAGAACACCCCTGAGAGAAAAGAGAGTAGAAACTGGCAAGAAAGCGTACCCCCTTACAAGGCAGTTCAAATAAACTGTTCTCAATGTGTTTTGAATGTCAAATTTCTGTTTTGAATGTCAAATTTCCAACAAAAAATATCAAGCAATGTCAATTAAAAAATAGAACACCTTCTTAAACTTTTGACGTACAGACATTTTATTTCCTAAACATGAAACATGACAGCAGACACTAAGAACGAAACATCACTCAGCTATGCCATTGGAATGTGTTGAGTGCAGGAAGTAGAAACACTAAATTTTACAAATTCAAATGGAAGAGGTATGAGTAAATTCACTACAACATCACAATGTTATTTCCAAGTCAGGGTGGTGAGTCGTTCAGAGAAGAACTTGCAGAAGGTGGTGTTCCCAAATATCTGGTGCCCCTGTCATTCTAAGTGGTAGGGGTTGTGGATGGAAAGCAACTGTTCAGGGAGCCTTATTAAATTTCTGCTGTGCATTTTGTAGATGGTGCACTACTGTTATTGAGTGTCAGTAGTGCTTGTGGATGTGGTGACAAGCAGGTAGGCTGCCATCAAGCTTCTAGAGTGCTGTTGGAGCTGCACTCATCCAGAGGAATATCCCAACACATTCCTGACTTGTACCTTGTAGACAGTGGACAGGCTCTGGGGAGTCAGAAGATAAGCTACTCATTGCAGTATTCCTAGCCTCTGATCTGCTCTTGTAGCCACAGTACATATACGGCTAGGTCCAAGTCAGTTTTGTCAATAGTAACACCCAGGATTGAGATATTGGGGTATTCAGTGATGATCCATTCACTGCAGAATTGCTTCGTCCTATTTATCAGTTGCTGCTTTTGCTGTTTAGCACAGAAGTGTTGCTACTTCAGCAATCTGTGAGACAGTTTTCCTTATTTTGAGGCAGCAAAATGGCTCAGTGGTTAGCATTGCCGCCTCACAGTGCCAGGGACCCGGATTCAAGTCCAGCCTCAGGCGACCAGGTGCAGAGTTTGCATATTCTCCCCAGGTCTACGTGGGTTTCGTCCGGTTTCCTCCCACAGTCCAAAGATGTGCAGGTTAGGTAGCTTAGCAACGGGAAAAGCAGGGTTACAGGGATAGGGTAGGAGGTTGGCTCTGGGTGGGATGTTCTTTGGAGGGTTGGCATGGACCCAATGGGCCAAATGGACTGCTTCCACACTGTAGGGATTCCATGATTCTATGTTGTCATGTCTGTCTTTTGTTAATTAAGGACCCGAATGAAAGGCCATAACCCATAAGACTTGGCACTAGATAGGTTGGAAAGCAGAGACAGAAGACAAATTACAAAACCATAGTTGAGTGACATTGAGGTTGGACTGAAAAAGCCTGTGGAGACCAACACAGGTAAGGTGGTTCAGTTTTGAAATCCTGGTATTAAATGATTTAGAGTGCATGGCACTGTGGTGAGCCCAACCTTTACCAGAGTGTGAATACAAACAGGTGGGAGGCTTTAGAAGAAGGTGCTGAAAGCACCGGATACATCAACAGTTCTGACAAAATACAAATACCTGTTTTGAAGATTTGTGCTTTGGAACTAGCTGTATCTGTTCAAACTATTCAAGTATAGCTACAACATAGGCATCCACCCAACAATACAGAAAACTGGCTAGGTACATTCTGTCCACCAAAAGTCAGGAAAAAATCCTATCTGGCCAATTATCACCCCCATCAGTTTACTCTGGATCATCAGCAAAGTGATAAAAGGTGTCGTCAACAGGCCTATGAAGCAGCATTCATACAGCAATAACCACCTCACCGATGCTCAGATTGGATTCTGGCAGGGCTACTCTGATCTCTTTACAGTCTTTATAAAAGAGCTAAGCTCGAGCAAAACTCAGTCTGTTTTTCTCAATGCGGGACCTCCAAGATCCACATGCAGTAGCGACTTCACAGGGACTACCCCGATATCAAAACAATATTTAGTTGAGTAACTAGGACGCTAAAGCTGTCTATGTTCAATGGGCCAAATGGCCTCTTTCTATGCTGTAGCACTTCTATGACTCAAGGAGAACCAAGAGGGAAAACTCTCCATTGATTGGAAGTCATACCTAGCATAAAGAATGATAGTTGTAGCTGTCGGAGTCTGATCATCTCAATCTCTGGATATCACTGAAATTCCTTAGAATAGGGTTCTAGGCCCAACCATCTTCAGTTGCTTCAACCTAACCTTCCCTCTATTGTAAGGTTAGAAGTTGGGGTACTCGCTGATGACTGCACCATTTGCAATGTTCAGCACCATTTGCAACTCCTCAGATAATGAAGCAATCTGTTTCCACATACAGAAAGGCCTGGACAACATTCAGGCCTTGGCTGATAAATGACAAGTAACATACGCGCCACAGAAATGCCAGGCAACAATTCCACCCAACAAGAGAGAAATTAACGATCACACCTTGACATTTAATGGTATTACCTTTGCTGAATCTTGTGCTTTCAACATTTTAGGGGGTTACCACTGACCAGAAAGCAAACTGAACCAATCATATAAATACTGTAGATACAACAACAGGTCAGAGGCTGGGAATTCTAGGGCGACTCTCCAAAGCATGCCTCCCATTTGCGAGACACAAGTCAGGAATGTGATGGAATACTCCCCAGTTGCTTGAATCAGTGGGCTGCAGCAATACTAAGAAGTTCATCACCATCTGAACGGCACCTAATTCACCTATATTCACTGCCTCTGATGTACAGTGGGAGCAGTGCGCATCATCTGCAAGACAACCTGCAATAACACACCAAGGGTCCTTTGACAGGACGTTCCAAACCTGTGGCCTCTACAACTTAAGGGCTGTAGACGCACATGAACACCTTCAGCTGCAAGTTCCTCTCCAAGCCAATCTTTTGTAAGAATGATATCAAAAATGTACTGGCATCTTAGGAGAAATGATAGAAATTTCAGAGCAGCAGCAGCAACAAGGAAAAAGGAATTGAAATACTGAGAAGTGTTAAACAGGCTTCCAAATATATCCTAATACAGAGGATTAAAAACAGGGAATAGTGGTTTTAATTAAATAGTTAACCATAAGTTTTTTGGAGGCAGATTTGTAGAATATATAACAAGGAGATCTGGTGTACAAGTTGTACTTTCAAAATTTTTGCACGCTTTAGCATGGAATCATAAGGTTTCTTAACAGAAGTAATTCTTTAACAGAAATGATTTATACATGAATTCAACAAATACTGGATAATCACAGCCACATGTGACTGTCATTGTAATACTTAGAAAACTAGCCCCAGAACACAGGAGCTCTGTAGAGTTCGGATGCATATAGTGAAGTCATTTTAAATTGAAATTAATTCAAATGTATTATTTATTCCCATTTTATACCCAAGTTAAAATGATTTTCTTCAAAAATAAAGCATGGTTGAGAAAGTCAGGGGGAGCAAAATAGAGACAAACCAGCACTGTTAAATGTTCAGTTTCAACCACTCAGACTTTGTACATTGCTCCCGAGGTCAGTCAATCATTTGTCAATACTTTGTCTTTGCCAGAACACGCACAGAAGCTGGGAAAGAACAGCAGAGTTCAATACCGTATAAAACCACAAGAGTCTCGGTTGCCTTCACACGGTAATCTCTTGCATATCCCAACATCAAAAGAAAAAGATGAAAGATAACAATCAATCCTACCTCCTCAGTATTTCTTCTCAATTCATCTGATTGTGCTGGGGGACAGTTTTATGGGCATAAACAGCCTTCTGAGACTATATACCTATTATTCATATGCAAGCCTAACTTCCTCGCTATTGTTCAATCTGAACCTGGGAGAGAGGATAATGCCATCATCTATACACGTTTTTATAGTAAGGCGTTCAACAAGGTTCCTCATGGTAGAATGGTTAACGAGGTTAGATCACATGGAATAAAGGGAGACCTAACCATTTGTATACAGAACTGGCTCGCAGGTAGAAGACAGAGAGTGGTGGTGGAGGGTTGCTTTTCAGACTGGAGTCTGTGATCAACGGTGTGCCACAAAAACCAGTGCCAGGTTTGCTGCTTTCAACATTTATATAAATGATTGTGAACATAGGAGGCATGGTTAGTAAGTTTGCAGATGACACTAAAATTGGAGGTGCAGTGGACAGCGAAGAAGTTTACCTCAGAGTACAACGGGATCTTGATCAGACGGGCCAATGGGCCGAAGACTGGCAGATGGAGTTTAATTTAGATAAATGTGAGGTGCTGTATTTTGGAAAGGCAAATCAGGGCAGACCTTATACACTTAACGGTAAGGTCCTGGGGAATGTTACTTAACCAAGGGACCTTGGAGTGCAGGTTCATACGGCCTTGAAAGTGAAGTCGCAAGTAGGATAGTGAAGAAGGCATTTGGTATGCTTGCCTTTATTGGTCAGTGCATTGAGTAAGGGCATTGGTTAGGTCACTTTTGGAGTACTTCTGGACTGTAATTCTGGTCTTCCTGCTATTGTAAAGATGTTGTGAAACTTGAAAGGGTTCAGAAAATATTTACAAGGATGTTACCAGGGTTGGAGGGTTTCAGCTATAGGGAGGGGCTGAATAGGCTAGGTTTATTTTCCCTGAAGTGTCGGAGGCCGAGGGTGACCTTATGGAGGTTTATAAAATTATGAGGGGCATGGATAGGGTAAATAGACAAGGTCTTTCCCCGGAGTAAGGGAGTCCAAAACTAGAGGGGCATAGGTTTAAGGTGAGAGGGGAAAGATTTAAAGGGAACCTAAGGGGCAACATTTCCACACAGAGGGTGGTGCATTGTGGAATGAGTTGTCAGAGGAAGACTCGATATCTAGCCACAAAAAATGACAAACACTTAGTTAAGTAACCAGATTATTAAAAGTTCATTCAAAATGTGATGAAGGATGAGAAATATGTGGATGAAAGAATTGCTTGAAATAAAAATTGGACTGTAGGTAATATAGTAAGTTTTAAAATGCCCACCCTTGTTTTCAAATCACTGCATATTTCAACTATCTCTAGCTCGGATTCCCTCTACTTTCCTAAAACCCTCCAAGATCTCAGAGTTCCTCCAATTCTGACTTCTTAGTATTCCTGATTTTAATCATTTCACCATTGGCAGCCATGCCTTCAGCTAACTGGGTAATCTACTCTGGCATTCCCTCCCTAAATTTCTCCCTCCTTCTTTAGGTACTCCTTAAAACCTCCTTCTTTGATCAAGCTTTACTCACTTAGACCGTGAAACAATGGTAAAAGAGCTATATAAACATAAACTACTACGCAATTTTGTTAGGTGACAAAATCAGAGCTAAGTATTATGTATGAGCTGTCAAAGTTGTTCATACTCTAATATATTAAAAAGAGTATAGTCAGGTGAATTTGATGGTCTAACGTGGATACTATCAAATGTGTGGATAATGGGGAGCAGAAAACAACCTAACTCTGTAACATGATCTCCTGCTCTTGCAGATCTTATTTGTGAACTTTCTCAGGTCCATAACGTTGACTTCATCCCAACCAAGCCATCAGCACCTCCTATGTCAGAAGATTGTTAACTTTAAAATATACAGAGAACTGACATCTGGTTTATTATGGCAGGGCTGCTGCATTGTTGAAGGTGCCACCTGTGATATTAATTCAGGTTCAACTAAATATTCAACATTCTTTTTTTAAATTCATACATGGAATGTAGATTTCGCTGGCTAGGCAAGCATTTAATGACCATTCCCAATTGCACTGGAAAAGGTGGTGGTTAGCTGTACTCTTGAACCATTGTAGCCCTTGTAATGTAGACATATCCACAGTGCTGTTAGGAACCACAATCCAGGATTTTGACCCAGTGATAGCAAAGGAGCTATGATATTATTCCCTGTCAGAATGTGCGAGGCTTGGAGGAAAACTTGCAAGTGGTGGTGTTCCCAGGTGTCTGTTATCCTTGCCCTTCTATGTGGTACAGGTCCCATGTTTGGCAACTGCTGTTTAACCAGCCTTGATGAGTTACTTAAGTGCAACATGTGAACAGTCCACACTGCTGCCACTATATGTCAATGCCGAAGGAAATGAACGTTCATGGTGATGGATAAGGTGCTAATCAAGTGAGCCTTTTTGTCCTGAATGGTGTCAAGTTTCTTGAATGTTGTCACAGCTTCACTCATCCTACCAACTGGAGAATATTCAATTACACACATCACTTGTGCCCTATAAATGGTGGACCGGCATTGAGGAGTCAGGAGGTGAATTACTCGTTGCAGAATTCTTAGCCTTTGACTTACTCTAGTAGCCACAGTAAATATACAATCCAGTTCAGTTCCTGGTTAATGATAACACCTGGGATATTGATTGTGGCCGATACAGTGATAACACAATGCAACGGGCGATGGTTGGATTCTCTTTTGTTTGGAGATAGTAATTGCTTGGTAGTACTTGTGTCACAATCACATTGCACTAATTGTGGAAACATTCCTGTTCATCAGACTGATCTCAGCATTAATTCTTAGAGACATTTGCAGGCTTCAACTGTGCAAAAACTCTAATCATGGCTAAATAACAAGAGCCTCCGAACTTTTAAGTCATTCACTGTATGAGATAGCTTAAATACGCAAGTCTATCTTTATTTATGATGTTTTCCAAAATTAGTGAAGCTACAACTTCAGAGGGAATGCAGAACATAGAATCAGTGTAATGTACCACACTAAAACAAAATCTACAAATCATGCTGTAGTGAATGAAAGCATATGATGGAACAGAGTGCAGAAAGAGATGAAGAAAAAATATTACTGTGAGAATAATTTCTACAGGTAGCAGAGATGTAGCCTGTAGATGCCTTATAGATAGATTAAGAAACATTTGAGAGTCCAAAGCAAAATTTAACAAGTACTGGAAACTGCCGCCAAGATCATGAATGAAATTAATTTTTTTAACCGGGAACAAGCAGAGTAAAAGTTGATAGTGAAGTAACAAAATGGAAAAAAAAATGCTAGAGCATGAAACAGAGGCATGCGTGGTCGCTCAACCTGTTTAGTACGTATATGGTTTGGATCTGTTGTGGCAGATGGGCAGTCCAGGAGGCTTAAAAGCCCTCTTCAAATCAATTGATAAAAAAAAAACTCAAGGAACATCAATGATGCAATGCTGACTGAAGACACTAAGGAGAGATTACAAACATATCGAAAAAGATCTAAATCTGTCAAGTTTGAAACAATAGATCGAAAATAAATGCTGCAATAATGCAACGACCATTTGCAAAAATCAATTTCTAAAACAAGAAACTGGCTTGAATGTGTACAGTTAAGTAGCTAGGAATTCCTTAAAGTTTGGGGAAAATGATTAAAAACTGTTAAAGCAACCAAGAAATTAAATGAAGAAAATAAAAATGAGAGTACACAACATGAAAAAATTTATGTAGAAATAATTCATTCTCACTAACAGTCTAGAGTTAAATGTTACACGTAATTGACAGCATTGCATGGATGTGAAACGAGAACTTGATGATTAAAGGACTGGAAGTGCTTGGGTCATTATTCTACAGGTATATATCAATGATGAATTGAACATGTGCAGTGATTAATCAAAATAATTCATAAATAAACAGTGAAGCAGATCACAGTGAAAAAAGTTACATATTACTTAGGGGGCACAGGGAAATGAATGTCTTTGAGGCTGACTGAAAAGTTCAAGAGTTAGGCAAAGGACAATCCCTTCAGCAGAAATAAAACTGAAATTGATCAACAGATCAGGCAGTATCTATGGACAACGGAGATGATGCCAGAATTGAGGAGCTACATTAAATAGGAAAGATCCAGCAGACCCCAAAGGCCTCTTTTCTGTAGAAAGGAAAGAACTTATAGATGTCTTCAAAATAATAACAACATTTATAGGGTAGAGAAAATTTGCCTGCTTACAGATATCATCAAAATAGGGAGTCATAAATTCAAGGTAGGCTCTAATAAGTCCAAAAGGGAACCCAGGGAAGTCATTAGAATGTGAAACCCATTGCCACAAGTACTGGTTGAGGGAAATAGCACAGATGCATTTAAGGGAAAGCCCATGAGGGAGAAAGGTATAGAAACAAGGAAACATAGAAAACAGGAGCAGGAGCGGGCCATGTGGCCTATCAAGCCTGCTCTGCCATTCAATGTGATCATGGCTGATCATCCGAATCAGTACCCTGTTCCTGCTTTCTCCCCATACTTTTTGATCCCTTTAATCCTAAAAACTATACTTAACTCCTTCTTGAAAATATTCAATGTTTTGGCCTCAACCACTTTCTGCAGCACAGAATTCCAGAGGCTCACTACTCTGAGTGAACAAAAATTCTCTTTATGTTGATCCAAAATGGCCTACTTCCTACCTCGGACTCTGGACTCCGGAGTCATTAGGATGGCAGATTTATTTCCGAAGGACGTCAGTGAGCCAGATGGGTTTTCCAACAATCGAAAATAGTTTTATCGTCATCAGTAGATTGGTAACTCCTGATTTTTTTAAAACTGAATTCAAATTCCACCAGCTGCCATAGTGGGATTTGAACCCATGTATGCAGAACATTAGCTTAGTTTCTGGATTAATAGTCTAGCAATAATCATTAGGCCGTCACCTCTCCCAAGATATTGTTTGCCTTTTTCATCATCTGCTGCATTTCAATTCCTGTGATAGGGCTGTCTTGATTTTCTGGATAAAGAGGGGTCTAGATGGAGAGTACTGGATACAAATCACACGTAACAGAGAAGGTTCAAGAATAGACGGGAAAAGATCGAGATTAACTACAATAGGCTAGACAGGGATATAAATCAGAAGCAATACTAAAGCATTCTCTATATCAGGGCAACACTGAGAAACAGCAACGTCAGTGTCACTAATGTAGAGGATAAGGAGACTAGAAACGAACCTGTGTGGGACCAGAACAGTGCAAGTGCTAAAGTGGTCACTGTAAGGCCTATTAGGTTCCGACATGAACACCATTATCCAGAGAAAACTGTCGACAGTAAATTCAGCAAGAGGAAGGTTTGGGAGTAGGTGAAGTTTGTCTTGCCACTGTTCCAGAGGGGCCAGAGATGACTTTGAAAGGGATGAAGCTGGAAAAGGACAGCTAATTCATAATGAAAAGATCTTGGTTAAAGCCGATAAACTGGACTTTATTAAAGTAGCACAATAAATCTGAAAATTCATGAATATAGATATACATGGACTGAACAAAGGGAGAAAAAGGAAGTCGATGTGATGAAATGTGATGAAATAAAATAAACCTTACTGGATGAATATAGCCGAAATTATGGTTTTAAGAACAGAATTCCAACTTTAAATCAATGAATTAGAAAAATCTTTCAACATACCCAGATGGTTAAATGACCCTAATCCTAACCCTAACCCTAACCACCCTGAGTGGTTTTGACAAAAAGTGTGGTGTGAACTGGTTCAAACACGGTACTGCACTAAGCTTCTTTTACATCTGCTCTCAAAAGATATCTGTGCCACTGGTTTTCAAGACGTGTATTTCACACAACTGGTCTCAAAGCCAATGTAAAATTCACAATTTGCTGCGATGGATCACACAAAAGACCTCTTTTTATTCATGTCCAAGTGTGCAAGACCCATTCATGGGAATCCATGGTACAAGCACTCTCCTAAAGCCACTGTCAAAGCACCATCAGCAAATCTCAACTGTGACAGCAACACAGATACTACAATTGGTTCAGGGCCAGGAATTGTAAAAATTTAACCAAGGTGACTGATTCTCTTGGTTCCTTAATTATACCCTAAGCCATAGGCAAGATTTCAATAATACACAATTAATGGATAAGTAATCAACATCACCAGTTTGGGTTCATTGTTTAACCAAGACATTTTACAAAATTAAATATCGGATTAAAAAAAAAGTTCTAAAAATTATTCTTGATAATATTTCTATTTTACATGACATATTAATGTATATTAAAGGACAAGTGAAAAGTGTAATTCCACCAAGCAGCACTGTGATGATATAATCACATAATTAGAGCAGGACCTTGTCTAGCAACAACACAAGTGGAAAATCAAGTTCACAGCTCTAACCATAGCCATGTTTTATCAAAATATATAAAGGCACATATGCATAAAATAGATCAAGCATCAAATGCAGAGTAAAAAATTGTGAAGCAAAAATTATGCATAAATCAACTAATGCACATAACAGAAAGCAAGATATCCATCAGAAATCCGTGCCCCTCTTGAACGACTTGTTCAGGAAATTCCCTCTTTAAAGGAAAGTCTCGTGACCATTTATGTACTCTTATGATATGCAGCGACACATGTTCTTTTGTTTTATTCATGGAACAGAATGGACAACAGCACATCAGAAATTTAACAGAGAGCACCAGGCATCTGAACTGAGGAAAGCGTGAGACAATACACAAGAGCCATCATATCAGAGGTTTAACACAGCAGAAAATACATGGTAATTTCAGAAGAATGTACCATGTACTGTCACACCTATATTAAAACAAAGATTAATTTATACTATTTATCTGCACAACTATCATAGCCTGATGGGTTTTTCCCGAGCCATAACTCCTGTATAATTGCACAAACAATGCAGTGAATCAACAAATCAACAGGTCGGGATCAATGACTCTATGCTGAGGGTACGTTTCTTTTCGGATGACAAAGAAAAAAAAACTGGATGCAACAGCTGTTAGAGACAACAGGATTAGTTGAAATAAAGAACTGCAATTGATCTTACTCATCCAAAATGTCAACTTTACAGTCTTCTCAAAGCAGGCAGGTTTGAAAATCACATGTAAACAGGATATATTCAAAACTGTAAAAGAAGGAGTTAACTTCCTTGGTATTAGATCAACTCAGATTATACATTCAATTTGTGGTGATGGATACAATACCTTCTAATACAGAGGATACAGAGCTACCCACTGAGCCATGCAAAAGAGAAAAAGCCCTGAACTGTGTGAAAACTACAACACAGATTCTCTCTCAAAGCTAATTATCAACACATATTATCATGACCTGTGGACACAAACTGGTTCTACACACTGTGATATTGTATGGCGGATGCAACATACCACGTTCTTGAACAATTCAATCAGGATAGAGTCACAAGGTCTGTCTACTAATAATGGATGCACCTGCATTCCTGCTTTTTTTTGTCACAGAAACTGTCCTTTCCTTCATTGTTACCCAGGGGCAAAACACTTTTGTATCCTCACTCTTCTAAACAGGCAAAGTAATGCCCTCAGCATTGTAATGTTGATTGTAATGACCCCAATAGCAGTCACAACTGTGAAAACAGTATCATTATAATTCAGGGACTATGTCAAGACTAACATGAGGGAAGGCCACAGCTGTTTGAACCTGTTGAAGTAATTCACTGAATCAGTGACTGGCAAATTAAACATTTTTCTTTACTTTGGGATGATGTAGGCAGAATAAATACAATCTGAGATAAGAAGATCAAATTTAACAGATCAGGTACACTTATAGTCTGCAGTTAACTGGATTTGACCAAATTGCAGCAATTTGTTGCTGAGCAAAGAAACCCAGAGGCGTAGGGGCATAGTTCCTTGAAAGGGAGTCACATGTAAACAGGGTGGTGAAGGAGGCGTTTGGCACACATGCCTTATTGCTCAGGCATTGAGTATAGGAGTTGGGACGTCATGTTGCAGCTGTACAGGACATCGGTGAGGCCACACTTAGAACACTGTGTAGAATTCTGGTTACCCTTTTATAGGATAGATGTTGTTAAACTCAAGAGGGTGCAAAGAAGTTTTACAAAGATGTTGCCGGGACTGCAGGGTTTGAGTTATAGGGAGAGGCTGAATAGGCTGGGGGTTTGCCCCTGGCATATCGGAGGCCAAGGGGTGACCTCATAGCAGTTGATAAAATCAAGAGCAGCATGGATAGTGAATAATCAAGGTCTTTTTTCGAGAATATGGGAGTCCAAAACTAGACAGCATAGTTTAAGGTGAGAGGAGAAAGATTTAAAAAAGAGACCTGAGGGGAAAATTTTTCACGCGTATCTGGAATAAGCTACCAGAGAAGGTCATGGAGACGGGTACAATTACAACATTTAAAAGGCATCTGGATAGGTACACGAATATGAAAGGTTTAGAGGGATATGGATCAAACGCTGGCAAATGGGACTAGATTAATTTAGGATATTGGTCAGCGCAGACAAGTTGGACCAAACAGTCTGTTTCCATGCTGTATAACTCTATGACTCTAAGTGAGGATGACAACAGAACTAAAACAAGTACAAGAAACTTTTTTAAGCAGTCTTACTGATTAATTTTAAAATAGGGAAGAAAAAAAGAGAAAATATTGAGCACTGAGGAAAGGATAAATATTTGCCATCATCTAGCACAATGTAAAACGTGGTGAACATTAAACCATTTAGTGTCGTCTCTTCATTTTTTTTTTAACCTTTTACTCCTCATAATGTCGTTGTACAGTTTCATGGACATTAGCAGGTATCTGTTACCTTGCCCATCAAGACAATACCATACATAAAGACAAGAAAGGAATATCAAAAAGTAATTCAACTGCCCAATCCTATCCTTAGCCAATGTCCACATTTACAACATCCAGGAGTGAACCACTAGGCAGTGACAATAAGCAGGAAATCTGGCTGATGTTTGCATCACATATAGACAGGGTGGTTAAAAAGATGCTTGCTTTCATTGCTCGGTCCCCTGACTAGGGAGTTAGGACATCATGTTGAGGTTGTTCAGGGCACTTGCAAGACCTCTTCTGGAATACTGTGTCCAGTTCTACTCACTCAGTTGTAAGAAGGATATTACTCAGCTGGAGAGGATTCAGAAGAGATTTACCAAGATGTTGCCTGGCATGGAAGGTGTGAGTTATAAAGAAAGGCTGGGACTTTTTCCACTGGAGCACAGGAATTTGAGGGGTGACCTTTCAGAAGTTTATAAAGTTATGAGGGGTATAGATGCGGTCAATGGTAGCTGTCTTTTCCGTAGGATGGAGAATTTCAAGACTAGGGGACACATTTTTAAGGTGAGACAACAGAGATTTTAAAAAAGACATGAGGGGAAAATCTTTTACTCAGAGGGTCGTTCACGTGTGGAATGAACTTCCTGAGGAAGTGGTGGATTTCAGGTACAGTTACAACATTTAAAAGACGTTTGGATAAGTTCATGGATAGGAAAGGTTTGGACGGTTATGGGCCAGGACCAGGCAGGTGGGACTAGTTTAGTTTGGGATTATGTTCGGCATGGTCTGGTTTGACCGAAGGGTCTGTTTCTGTGCTGTATGACTCTACGACACTACGATCCCCACTATCCAATGCCTGGTAATTGGCAATTACAATAGTTAAATGGGATGGTCTCACTGAGCAAAATGAGCACCATTCAGCAAGTAAACAGAGCCTCTACTAACAAAAACAGAAGTTGTGATAAAGCTCAGCAGGTCTGGCAGCATCTGTGGAGAAAAATCAGAGTTAATGTTTCAGGTCCAATATACTAATACAGATTTTTGAGTAGCTTAGTTTAAAACACGTCAGACATTTGTCCAGTCCACAATTTTGAACAGTCATACCTGTAAACTTGTTGCCCAAGATGACAATGCCGAAACCTACTGTGTTGTTGTCTTGGCAAACCTGGTTTTAAGAGTCAGGCATAAATGCAAACCAGAGAGCTTGTACTGCTCTCCTCCAATTCAAACTAAATAACTGTCAACCTGAGAGTATACTTTTACATGGGGATGGGTTTCTTAGTTCATTGGGTATCAGACTGAATAACACAAATCTAACATTTTTAATTAACAGATCTACATTATGTTAAGAAACCAGACAGTGATCTTCCTATTTACACAAACTTTTAATATTCTGGGTCAGCAAAGACTCCTCACTCACAGTGCAAGATTGAAAAGATTGTATTTTGTTTGTGAGTACACAGTGTAAACAGAAAAGCTGATTTGAACAATTCATGTACTGGGTATAGATTGGGTACTAACCATAGAGCTGCAAGGAATGTGAAACATTGAAGGCTTAAACAAGGATTTTAATCCGATAAAAGGACTTGGATAGTATCTATAGGTCAAAGGTTATACAACATGTACATACTCAAACAGGGTGTGTGTGGTTGAGACAAAGAAAGGGAGACAAACAAAAAGAGAGAAAAAATAGTTTTCAAATTTTTGTTCGCATTAGCATTTCTCACAATCTCAAGATGTCCTGGAGTCCCTGAAAGCCAATGGAGAGTAGACATTCAACCAGCAGGGGGTGCACATTGGATTTCAGGTGCTTTAAGACAACTAACACACACAAACATGACTTCTAGTCCACATGGATGGAAAAGTGCATGGGCTGCAGGCAGACCAAATTGAACTTGGCACCCAAATCCTGCCGTGCACTCATTCCTACACAAAAACGCTGGTCCATGAATGATGTTTGATTTGAGTTACTGTAGTCACGTGCACTTAAGGACAGTGAAAAACTTTGTTTGCGAACAGTACAGGCAGATCATAGTAAGCAAGGACATACAGGTCATAGCATGCTTAAGAGTGAGGCATTACACTACGCAGGAGGTGTGCAAAGCAAGGTCAACACTAACCAGATCAACATTATTTGAAGTTAGACAGTCCATTCATCAGTCTAATAACGGCAGGGAAGAAGCTGTTCTTGAACCTGTCCATGTGTTCAAGCTTCTGTATCTTCTGCCTGACGAGGTAGCAGGGGACATTGATGATGTTGCAGAATGTACTCTATTGATTCAAGATAATAACTTATGATTCCAAAACACAAACAAAAAGATAATCTGATAGTCTTCATAAAATGAAAATGTCCCTGTTTGATAACTGGCTTTATTGTAGCGAATATAGAATCAGAGAATCTCTACAGTGCAGAAAGAGGCCATGTGACCCATCAAGTCTGCACCAACCCTCCAAAGAGCACGCCACCCAGAACCAGCTCACCCCCGTCCTCTCCTCATACCCCTGCATTTACCAGGGCTACTCCACTTAGCCTGCAGATCCCTGGGCACTACCGAAAATTCAGCATGGATAATCCACCTAACCGGCACATCTTTGGACTATAGGAGAAAACCAGAGCACTCTGCAAACTCCACACAGTCACCCAAGGGTGGAATTAAATTCAGGTTCCTGGTAGTGTAAGGCAGTAGTTCTAACCACTGAGCCACTGTGCCATCCAAGTATATGAGTAAATAGCACTCTGAGTGAGATATGTGATCAAGAACATGTTTGCACAGTGCTGTTTATATCTGGGATAACTGAAGATGAGGGACTAGCTGCAGATCCATCTACATTACAATGACAGGCAACAAGAGAAACAAGACAGTCAAGGTCTTTTTCCTTGGGTGAGGGAGTTCAAAACTAAAGGGCATATTTTTAAGGTTGAGAGGACAAAGTTTTAAAAAAATAGGGCAGAGTGGTTCATGTGTGGAATGAACTGCCAGAGAAAGTGATGGATATAGGTACATTTAAGACGTTGGAATAAATACATGAATAGGAAAGGTTTGGACGGATCTGGGCCAAGTGGAACATGGTCACCATAGTCTGGTTGGACCAAAAGGTCTGTTTCCATGCTGTATGACTAAATTCTCTTTCATGGTGAACCCCATTAAAATTATTTTTTAAAACGGTTTTGCTAGCTAATGTGATCAGCATGTCTGGATGCTCCCACATTTCCATAGCGGTGCAATGATAAAATTACTCCCAACAGATTCACCACTTCTCATATTAAATTCAAGCTTTCCCTTCAGCTCAACAGTACAAGCAGTTCCGATGAATATAAAGCTGTATGGACCAAATGGAATATTTTTAATTCCATGTGTCTGTTCCCAACACATTCAAGATAGTGCCTAGCGCCATATGTGTCCTATGGGCTGTTCCCCAGATGCATACTCAGACAAACATCGATTGCGCCCAGAGGGCCGTCCACTCAGGGAAAGATGATCTTTGGACAGCCGAAAGTTGGTGGTCTTCCAGTGTAAAATATTGACCTTGACCAAATGTTGCAGACTGGGACGTTGCCAGGTTCAGGGCTATATGCTGTAGCGCTCCAACGCTTGGGGCGGTTGCTTCCAAACACAGTGGGGTAAGATCACAGTCTAAGGTCTTTCTGCCAAAGTACAACGAAGGTCTGTTCAGTTGTCAGATGCCTCTTGTTGCCTCAAAATGAATATAAATAATTTCCTGCATGAGTAGAAAATGCCTTTGTTTTGCAACTGCAGGGCAGCTCTGAAGAATGCCTAATTCCAATCCGTTGTTTGTCCTTACTCTGCAAAGGACTGACGTGAACCTTTTCTATGTCTTATAGAAAATGTTTTTATTCATAAAGTATATTTTTCAAATTAAAAAAAAATGTGCGAACAACTTCCATGTCGCTGTGCTAGGCTCAACTTGTCTGAGGTGCAAATTTATGCTGGAGTTCCACACTTCAAGTCAAACTAGAGTGAGTCTGTTTGCTGTTAGACTGGTTTAGATGCAGAACCTTATCAGTGTGCAGTCATGCGTTTGTACTGTTTTGTCATTATTGCTGCCCCATTCCAATTAAATGTACAAATGACATACATATATGCCTGTTATACTCACAGAATCCTTAGAGTGTGGAATCAGGCCATTCAGTCCATCATATTGGTAAGTGTGAGGTCATTTTGGTAGGAATAACAGCAAAATGGACTATGTTTTAAATGGTAAAAAAAAAAAAAAAATCACAGCACACTGATGTACGAAGGGACTTGGGTGTTCTTGTGCATGAATCGCTGAAGGTGGGATTGCAGGTGCAGCAGGTGATTAAAAAGGCAAATGGAATTTTGTCTGCCATTGCTGGAGGGACAGAATTTAAAAACAGGGGGGCTATGCTGCAGCTGTATAGGGTCCTGGTGAGGCCACACATGGAGTACTGTGTGCAGTTTTGGTCTCCTTACTTGAGAAGAGATATACTAGCACCGAAGGGGGTGCAGAGGAGATTCACTCGATTGATTCCAGAGTTGAGAGGGTTGGATTATGAGGAGAGACTGAGTAGACTGGGCTTATACTCAGTGGAATTCAGATGAATGAGGGGAGATCTTATAGAAATGTATAAGATTATGAAGGGAATAGATAAAGTGGAGGTAGGGAGGTTGTTTCCGCTAGCAGGTGAAACGAGGACTAGAGGGCATCGCCTCAAATTAAAGGGAAGCAGATGTAGGACTGAGGTCAGGAGGAACTTCTTCACCCAAAGGGTTGTGAATCTGTGGAATTCCCTGCCCAGTGAAATGGTTGAAGCTACCTCACTGAATGTTTTTAAGGCAAGGCTAGATAAATTTTTGAACAGTGAAGGAATTAAGGGTTGTGGTGAGTGGGTGGGTAAGTGGAGCTGAGTCTCAAAGATCAGCCACGATCTTATTAAATGGCAGGGCAGGCTCGAGGGGCCAGATGGCCTACTCCTGCTCCTAGTTCTTATATCCACAGCACCCCTCTGAACAGCATCCCACCCAAACCCACTATACCTATACCCCTGCATTTTCCATAGCTAATCTAGCTGGCCTACACATCTCTGGACACTACGAGCAATTTAGCACGGCCAATCCACCTAATCTGCATATCTTTGGACTGTGGGAGGAAACCCACGCTGACAGAAGGAGAGTGTGCAAACTCCACACAATCAGTTGCCTGAGACTGGAATTGAACCCAGATCCCTGGCACTGTGAGGCAGCAGTGCTAAGCACTGAGCCACATGCCACCCCAAATCTTCTAATGATTCTCGTGTGCCACTCTAGTTAGTGAATGTATGTTGTCTTTTTCCACTTTCTAGCAGGATTTGACTTAAAATTTGAAATAACTGTACAGAGCCTGGTATCCCATCACTGAGTTACCCTTTATTTACTATCCACAGTACATTGGCTGTGGCCAGCCAGCTGGGAGTCAGTCCCTGCAACTGAAGAGATACTAAATTCCCCATTTATAAAGATCAGCCAGGGCTTTCTGTTAATCTGGACCAATCAGTTAACAAGATCCACCTGGTTCCAATCACTACACCTTTTTTTAAAAATAGTAACCCTACTGCAGCTGTAAAACATGAAAGCAGGGACTGAATGGTAAATCCTTCTTGACCGCACAATGCTATAGGTAGGAGACTGTAACAAGTTAAAGACTGATGTTGGGGAGTAAATTTGATCAGTACCAGAACTGATCTGAATGAGAAATCAAGCAATTTCTCACTGGTAAGATGCTGCACATATGTACATGGTGCTCCATCTAGTTGTGGCAATAGCCAGAAACACTGCCTTTTCAATTCCTTTCTCTGATCCGAGTTGACACTAAAAGATTTCCACGTATTTTTGTTTAAGAGTATACCAAGATTCAAATCTAGGTTTGGTTAACTGGGGTGATGATGGGAGTGAGACAGGGGAGGGCAGTGGAAGAGTAAAGTTCAAGGGTTGGCCAAATTTGCAGGAAGGGAACAAAGCTAAAAACTGTGGAATGTCATACTAACTTGTCTAGTCCTAAGGATAAAATTGGGAACAGGTCAGGCAAGTAGGTGGATGTGGAGGCCATGGTGAGTGACACAAAATCTTGAGAGAAAATCGACATGGTTTGCCAATGCTATGTTGCTCAATGGTTGATTAGAGTTGGGAGGAATGACCACCCTTCATGAAGTCCTCATCAATGATTCTGCCACAAGATGTCTCTCAGAAACAATCTTCATCTACTGAAATGTAGACTGTCAGACGAAGGCAAGATTGGACTCCTCTGGAATGCCCTTTGTGGTCAAACTGTCTGCCACACGTGGTTTAGATTTTACATGAAGAAAAGTGTGTGCTTTGTAAGAAGAAAAATGAACATGCTCCAATCATACGCATTTTGATCATTTTCATCTGTTGCCTCATTATCACAGCTCAGTCTGAAATCAAGTCTGAACCATTTTCTATGTTATCTCATTTCTATGACATCACCTCTTTGTCTCTTTTAAATTGAGGAGCCTAACCTTCTCCAGTCTACTCTCAGAGCTCAGTTTTTTAATGCTAAGGTCAGTCTTGTGTCACTTCGCCATACCTCATCCACGATTTGAAGGGTAATTTATCTTCAGGTTTACTGCCAGATTAGCGCCACCAACAGGTTCCGAGCTGGCAACAAGACACAGATTATACTTGTGAACCAGCAAAATTAGTAGCAATGAAGAATTTTTGTTGAAAAAAAGTCAGATCTTCTTGTCATTGCTAAACTAATATAGAGCTCACTTTAATCACTTAATGGTGTAAGACATGACTCTAACTAACTTCTAACTAGTGGAGGGTCAGTTTTCACATAAGCATTACAAGGTTTTTTTAAAATCTTTACAGTGTGGAAACAGGCCAGTCAGCCCAACAAGTCCACACCAACTCTCCAAAGAGCATCCCACCAAGACTCACCTCCTACCCTATCCCTGTAACCTGGCATTTTCCATAGCTAATCTACCTAACTTGCACATCCCTGGACACTGTAAGCAATTTAGCACAGCCAATCCACCTAACCTGCACATCCCTGGACAATGGAAGGAAACTGGAGCACGCGGAGGAAACCCACACAGACACAGGTAGAATGTGCAAACTCCACACAGACAATCACCTGAGGCTGGAATTGAACTCAGGTCCCTAGCACTGTGAGGCAGCAGTGCTAACCACTAAGCCATCATGCTGCCTATGGTGGACCTTGAAATGCTGCTATCTGAATACATAAATGCTTAATGGATTCATATATAATGATTTACAGCAATGTAATTTCAGTATTTGATTTGATTTGATTTATTTATTGTCACATGTACCTACGTGCAGTGAAAAGCTTGTTTATGAGCAGTACAGTCAAACCATAGCAAGCAAGGACATACAGATCACAGGGTGAAAAGACAGACATACAGGTTTTTTTTCCTTTGTTCATTCACAGAATGAGGGCGTCGCTGACCAGGCATCATTTACTGCCCATCCCTAACTGCCCAGAGGGCAGTTCAAATTCAACTACATTGCTGTGGGTCTGGAGTCATATGTAGGCCAGAACGGGCAAGGATGGCAGATTTCCTTCCCTAAAGGACATTAGTGAACCAGACGGGTTTTTCTGGCAATCGACAATGGGTTCATGGTCATCATTAGATTCTTAATTCCAGATATTTTATTGAATTCAAATTCCAGCATTTGCCATGGCAGGATTTGATCCTGGGTCCCCAGAACGTTGTCTGGGTCTCTGGATTAACAGTCCAGCGATAATACCACTAGGCTGCTGCCTCCCCCCAGGGCATATGCTAGGCAAGATCAACATTAGCAAGATCACCATTACTTAGGGAGTCCATTCATCAGTCTAATAATGGCAAGTAAGAAGTTCCATGAACCTGCTGGTGCATGTGTTCAAGCTCCTGTATCCTATGCCTGACAGAAGAGGTTGTAGGAGAGCATTGCCAGGGTGCGGTGGGTCTTTGATGATGTTGGCAGCCTTTCCACTACAACAAGAAGTGTAAATGGAGTCCATTGATGGAAAGTTGGCTTCTGTGATGGTCTGGGCTGTGCGCACAACTTTCTGTAGTTTCTTATGTTCCTGGGCAGAGCAGTTGCCGTGCCAGTCTGCTATGCACCTGGCCACTATGCTTCCAGGTTTGCATTTTATCAATGAAAACAACAAACAAAGAATTATTTGAGCAATTTCTGTAAATGTTATGAGCTACAATCAGATGTTATGGTCAATATCACAAGCAGCCATAATATGGGAACTGTCAAAGGAAAATCTCTTATTAAGCCCATTCAAGAGTACTAATGAAAGGGTTAAGCATTTTGCCTTTTGATCTCACGCAGCATTTACAATCAATGGTGTGTGCAGAGCTGTATTTACTGATTCTGAATGTCATGTGCCATCCAGAAACCTCATAAAGAAACATTAGTGCCCTGAAGCAACACTAGTCTGTTATCTACAGCTAAAAGACATTCCGAGCAACACAAAAGCTATTTAAGAATCCTTAACGCATGTACGTTGCTGGGTAGGCAACTCAAAGACACAAGGGGAAAGAAACCAGCATGGTCATATAGAGGAAAAGTAAACAATACCTTTATTTTCTTTTGTTATTTCATTTAACAACTAAAAGATTGCACAGTGTGCTGAAACCTTATGCCTCTCAGAAGCATCTCAAAACACAATTGTAAAAAAGGGTCTAGACCCAAAACGTCAGCTTTCCTGCTCGGCCTGCGGTGTTCATCCAGCTGTACACCTTGTAAAGAAATGAGTTGCTCTGTACAGCAGTGACTGGGTTACTTAAGCCTTCCCTGCAAAATGCAACAGGTGACCATTTATTTTGATATGCAGAACACTGCAACAAGCATCTACCTTTTTTTAAAAAATCAGACCTTTTAAACTTGGAACTTTTAACGTTCAATCAAGCAGGTACCATCACATCCATCATCAGTAATGCATAGATTATGCACTTGAACCCTGATGTGGGAGCTGAACCCATAACCTTGTGACCTCAGCAGCCACCAAGCCAAGTACATGACAATCTGAATGCCTGTACAAGTGAGTGATACTATCTGAGTTTACAGGATTTTACAGAAGAAATCATTTGGGAAATTCTGTCATCTCATATATCATGTTTGCATCTAATATAGAACTATATTTCTAACTCTTTCACACGGGCCACAGATCTGCTCTGATACTGAGGCAATACTCAGTATTGATCATGCTTGGTTTATGCAGGGAGCTCAGATCAAAAGAAGAAACATGAAACAATGGAACCATGTCTGACAGCCACACCACTCGGAAAATCAAATGCCCGGTCACAACTTGAACACAAATGTTTTAACAATCTGAGCCTGAATCTCAGATTGGTTATGCAAATTTTTTTGTGTGTCTAAAATTCAGGACTGCTGTGAACCACATGGACAAGCCCTGGTAATTCTGGTGCCTTTGGGATCTCTACTTTGTCCCAATGGTGAGTGAGTGCAATAGGCATCTGCACAAAGTCAACTGCTACAATATTAAGCTCCCTAGGAGAGTCATAGAGACGTACAGCATGGAAACAGACCCTTCGGTCCAACTCGTCCATGCCATCTACATATCCTAAATTAATCTAGTCCCATTTGCCAGCATTTGGCCCATATCCCTCTTAAATCCTTCCTATGCATATACCCATCCAGATGACTTTTAAATGTTGTCGTTGTACCAACCTCCACCACTTCCTCTAGCAGCTCAGTCCATACATGCACCACTCTCTACGTGTAAAGGTTGTCCCTTAGCTCCCTTTTAAATCTTTCCCCTCTTGCCTTAGACCTATGCCCCTCTAGTTTTGGACTTCCCTAACCTGTGGAAAAGACCTTGACCTCTCACCCTCTCCATGGCCCTCATGATTTTATAAACCTTCACCCCTCAGCCTCTGATGCTCCAGGGAAAACAGCCCCAGCCTATTATGTCTCTCCCTGTACTAAAAGAGCTTTTTAAATGTTTGAATGTCTCTAGATTTTCAGTGTTAAATTTCCCAGCTCCCCATTTCTCATCTTTATGCTACCCTCTCTGCAACATCATCTGAATGCGCAACATTATTTTCCACACAAGTGCTGAAAACATCCAGCTCTCCTACAACTCTCTTGACCTCCTCAACATCTCTGATTTGTCATTTCACTTGATCAGCATGAAGTAGTGATTGGGCAGCCCTGAATGTCTTTACAAATTCTAAATCACCAGCCATAACGCCGTCTCCTGCCCTCTGTGGAAGATGTTCAAGCAGAACCACTCTCTTTACAACTTGATTTTGTATTTGAACCTGAGACAAGTTTCTACCCTTATATCCACTCCAGTAAGCAACACTACCTACTTGCACATTTAACCCATTACCAAATTCTGCCTTTACTCTAGCTTATTTGTCACTGAAACACTCATTCAGGTCATTATTACCTCCAGACATGATCAATCCAACACTTTCCGAGTCAGTCCCACATTTTCTGCACTTCAAAAAGTGTATTTTTGATGTATCTTACGAGAAGTTCCTGACCTATATTGTCTCCCATTCCAGCAATTACTTAATTTTAAAATTCTCAGGCTTTGTTTTCAAATCTCTGCATGGCCTGGCCTTTTCCTATTTCTGTAACCTCTCGATTTCTACAACTCTCCAAAATCCAAGTTCCTTACAATTTTTGTGCATCACTGGTTAGGTGACTAGGTGGTGTTAAACTTAAATATTATTGAAGCTGCACACATCCAGGGTAATACATTTCTCAAACATGCCTGATAGATAGCTAACAGGCTGTGGGGACTGAGGAGATGAGTTATTTCCAAAGAAGGGTCCAGACCCGAAACGTCAGCTTTCCTACTCCTCTGATGCTGCTTAGCCTGCTGTGTTCATCCAGCTCTACACCTTGTTATCTCAGATTCTCCAGCATCGGCAGTTCCTACAATCTCTATACAATCCCTGGCTTCTTTCCACATCAAAATTGCTCCACCACCGTTCCTGCCTTCAACTGCCTAGGCTTTAAATGTTGGAATTCTGTCCCCAGGTATCTTTACCGCCGCCGACCTCTCTTTCCTCATTTAAGATATTCCTTAAAACCTAGCCCTTTTACCAAACCTCTACTGAACAGCTGCAGTATCTCAAGCAAAACTATGTCAAATTTCATTTGGCAATGCTTTTGTGAATCGCCTTGTCATGTTTTACTTCATTAAAGGTGTTAAATAAATGTAAGCAATCTTGTTATTGAGAGGGCTAACAAATGCAAACTGCAGACAGGGACAAGGGGAAATAATAAATTACAAATTGTTCCCAGCAAAATAAAACCTGCATGTATCATCATTACTAAAAGGGTTGCCAAAGGGAAATTAAAAATTCAACATGCATTATTATTTATCAAGCCATAAACTTTAATTCTGAAATCTTCATGGCTTACAGTAATTTTATTTTAACTCAGTGGAATAGAGTGTACAGTAGGGAGGAATCAACATGTCAAACATGTTCTCTCATTTATCCAGATGCAGTGCATCCAATAACTCTACTTATGGGTGCAGCTCATTGTGGAATAATGACACAACAGCAACAGGCATTACTAGCATGAGTTGATGCAGCTCAAAAACAGTCAAGTCAACAGGCATGGTCCTCTGTCTATTAACTGCATTTCATAATATAGCTGGGATCAAACTCCAGGAACTAACAGAATTATAGTTTGGTGACCCTACATGTACTAAAATTCCACTATTCAAGGGTTCAAGCCAAATTAAAATAGCATGTCCTGATATTACCAATTTCAGATGTGGAAATTTAAATCAGTCAACAATCTAAACAACTGAACTTGTCCAATTCATTCATTCAATCGAGTCAATGTTCATACCAAGTTTTTCGGCATCATAGACTAGCAGCTCCAGCACAATATTTAAAAAAAAGCTGCAATTATGCAAACACAGTAGAGCCAGTCACACATATTTACTCAGTCTGTCTCCCTGTAAAAAGAGTACTGAAGGAGCCCACAAAGGCCAGTTTTCCAGTTGCAGAGCAGATTTCGTGCAGGATACAGAAAAAGGACGCTCCTGGTGTACTAATAAACCACAATACTCTTTGCCCACGCTTAGACCCACATCAAGAAACCACATGGAAGTCTTGGAACAGACTGAAGTTGTAAGTAACTGAACTGCCAGACAGAAACTACAGCAAGCAACTTCCCTTCATTTCTCACTCAGGCATGCACCGCTTAAAGTTACAGCACTTCTGTCTCTTGACTACGTATTTACAGAACACACAGCACCATGTAAACTCTGTTGCTGATGCCTGAGAAGGAAAGGCGGGAATCAAAAGCTTACCTTGCAGCTGCTTGAATCTTCCCTCCAGGACACTGGAATACTGTGTTGAGTTGACATATGCCGCTGGTGACAGGGGTGGTGTCATAGATCTCCTCTGTACCTCCATCTGATCGAGCTAAATCAAGAAGGTTTCAAATGTGAAATAAAATTTAAAAAGTGAGGTGGGGACAGAAAAAACAAATCCCCCTGAGTCTGAAAACTAGGATCCTTCAATCTGGCCACTGGATCTTTCATACGATCAACATCAGCAGCTCTCTGGTCCAAAAGCAACACGATGGGAACTTCAGCTACAACTCTGTCTGTGAAAGGAGGATTCCCTCTGGCATTTCTTCCCCTTTATTTGTGTCCTGACTTTGAAAAGCTTTCTCAGCCACAAATGCTACCAAAAGCGCGCCCAATCTTATCCAGTAGTTGCCGCTTCTCTTTTTGTTGTTGTTTTCCTTCAGGCTCCAACCGAAGTGAACATTCCCAAACTCCCGGAGTAAAAAGGAATCAAGAATCCTCTGCCACCACTACCCCAAAGAACTTTTGTGCTCCAAGCGCACACCTTTGTTGAATATGCAAAGGACTGCTCCCTCTGACCAGCAGCCTGGAGTACTCAGTTATTACATCACTGAGCTCATTATCATAGGAGTAAGGTAGCTTGGATTAGTCCATTCTAAAAGGTGCATAGGGGGAATGAGGAGGAAGAAATAGTTACTCAGGTATACTTCATAATCAAAAAACTGCACCATAACCTTTGGCCGGAAACCTACTTCTGCATCTGTGATGCAGCCTCTACATAAAGTACATATTAAATATGTGCAGTCATTTTAAGACCGCCCTACCATTCAAATTAGCTGATAACACCTTGTTGTGAAAGGCTGAATATTTTTGAAATGACAGCATCACAAACATCAAACCCAGATCAGACCGCCCACATCTTCTGAATTTGGCAGCTTTCCTGTCTTAGCTTCAGTCTCTGTTGTTTTTTCCTTTTCCCCCCAACTCCACCTCCAAACCCTCCCCCCCACCCGCTGCACTTCCTCCTTGTGATCACTTCGACACATATGCCTGAAGTTAACAGGGTGGTGAAACGGGCTTTACAACTTCTTTAGTCACCACTCATTTCTCTCTACAACAAACCACGTCCCCCACCGCCACCTTCTCTAGGATAATACCAATCTTTTACCTTGACAGCAAACTTACTTGACATTGATTTTTTTTTAAAAAAAAATACATAGTACTTAAAACTCTCACATTTAATGCATGTTGTCTCACAAATAATTATGTAAATTCTTAGTCAACATGTCTTCCAAACATCTATATATCAGTTTCTGAACAGTTGTAACGTCATGGAATGTGGGTCACCACTCATCTGTAACTGAACACGGCGAAGAATAAATGCCAGTAACATTTGTTCTAGTTTAACAGTCCTTGAGCTCTCCTGATGCCTTTGTAAAGCTACTATCTGGAGTGACACTGAACCATTGAACCAGGAGCCTAAGATTCAATCTCCAGCCTGTGCTAAATTAACCAATCTCATTTAGAGCTCGTGCAAAGATTTCGGTTAGTGGGCTTCAGGGAAGAAAAAAAATCATTCACGCCTGCCGCTCTTATTGCTCTTTACCTTGATTTCTCTACTTTGCAAGATACTGATCTAAAACAAAGAATAAATGAATTACTGCAATTCATCAAAATTCGGTTGTTTAACTGATGTTGGGGTTTACGCACTGGGAATTACAAGGGGTCAAATCCTGTTCTTGTCTCCTGTTTTCACCAGCGGAACAAATCAATGACCTCAGGTCAATGCAAACACTTTAACCCTAACAGAATTCTGCTCATGTTCCAAAGTGCTGCTGCACGGAATAATACAAAGCAAGAAAGGATTCATCCACAATTCTCTTTCTGGCCGGAACCCAAGAGAGAATCATGAATATATATTTGTTTTTGGCCTAATGAGATTGAGGGGCTGAGTAGAAAACAATTTATCTGAAAAGAAAAGAGGGAATATCATTATGGATTGCACTCAGGCAACTGATACACGTTCTACAAGGCACTTTAATTGTGACACTGACAGAGGCAAGGTAGTGATCCAAACTCTCTCAGCTAGTGGCACATAATAATGTCTAAAACAGTAAGAGACTTTTTAAAAAATCTATAGGAACTGAAACCCCACTGAGTTCATGATGTTCATATTAATTTGTGTAACATTCCTGTGCATGCTCTTAACAGGTTAAAAGTGTGATTAAAATGCCACAGGAATTATCATTACCAAGTTAGAATCCAGCAGAACTGCACCAACCAGAAAATATTTCTCTCCAGTTCTAATTATCAACATAGAAGATTATACATTTACAGAACATCAGATGTTGCAGGATTGTGACCCAGAGTACATTTCAGACGCTGGAAGGGACAATCAATCTTCAAAAGGACTGCTGAAAAGCCAATTATATTTGCTTGCTTTTGCTAGGGTACATCAATGCTAAGGACAGACCTTCACCAAATTTTGGCAAGCTACCAAGGTTGGAGAAATAACTATTTTGGACTTTAAAACTTCAGCGTATGTCAAGAGATTATATATGCAGAGGTTTAAAGTTGTTCTATTCGAATGGTGTGAACTGATTGCTGTAGCAAATCAGCCAAGGAGCATAAAAGGCGGCTCTCAATGCAAATCCAGTGCCAAATTATCATTGCATAGAATTAGATAACACCCTCTGTATGATACACACCCCTTTAAGAACAGATTCTGCAATATCATCCAAGACTGCCAGTGCTGTGCCTATGATACTACTGTACGTTGAGTGGTAAACTCCATACCACCAAAGCAAAACAGCTCACAGCATTTTTAAAAGTCACATTTTGCAGCTTAGTAGTCTGGGAATTAGATTTTACACACTCAGGAATAGGGTTGGTGGGAAGAAGGAATACAGAATGCGCTGTTGCCTTGGGCTTGTACAGGCAGGATAGCATCCAGTCCCAGCCAGAAATGGTGGCATCCTCTCCCTCCAGCGACAGCACCTATAATTGCTGCAGAGTTCCTCTCATCCCCAGAGAAACTGGCAAAACCACCTTCTTGAATTGAGTCCTAGCGATGGCTAACTTCACAATATATTGCTGAAAACCAGGTTTTTGCAGCCTATATACCAGTTAGGCCCAACAGTTGAAAAGAACACAGCAACAATTTTGAAACAGTTTGAAATTTCTCACCTTTACAAATAAAACTTAAAAGAGTATTAACTATTTTTTAAAAAGTTCTACCCGTATTCAGCTTTACAGAAAATCACATGAATCTTAAATCACTACCACTACCTCCCACATTTTAATCCTCAATGTTTGAAAGCCTTATTCAGCCACATTCCTGTGGTCAACTGCGAAACAGAACAAACAGTCTAACTTCACAATCAATATTTAGGAGTAGATAACAACTCTGACAACATCACTCACACTGTGCCCTTCACAAACAGCAATACGTTTTTTTTGTAAATCAATACATTGCACATTTCCCTCTTTTGGTTAGCTATTGCCAATCGAATGGCATCCTGTTAACGATCACCTATTTGTGGTTGAGTAAGATCAGCATTCACTCAAGAATTACCATTACAATTCAATCCACAGAAATAGTGCTTCAAAGGCCCGCTGCCAGTCAGGCTTAACTAGTAGAGTGTGCAAGGATATGGTCTAAGACACAACTGTATATCAATAGCTGCTACTGTCATTTTTAAAAAATTGCCCATACTCATTATCCTTGGCAAGCTCCACTGGCTCCCACTTCTACTATTTGTTCTCAAATCTCTCCATCTTGCCCGAACCCACTGCCTTCAGGTTGAGTTTAATCCTCTTTAGCAATAATCTCACAAACGCTATACTTGGTCTTTGAAACTCTCCCATAATCACTTTGCTTCAGTGTCTCCTTCTTCCTGCAAAGGCCTCCAAAGATATTACTCTCTTTGAATCACTATTTAGCACTTCTCTCTCCACACCATTCATATCTTATCTCGTATGAAGCATTCTCAGACATTCTGCTATGTAAATGCAGTATATGTTGCTGGGTGTGCGCACCACATTACCTGTTACAACACAGATCACACCGGCTGATGTTTAATTCTGTGGTGAATTAACTGATCTCACAGCTTTGACTTCACACCTGTTGAAGGTCATACACTTGGTGGGTCTTCATAAATTTCCACAGTGGAAAGCTAATGATTGAGCTGTTACCAGAAATATGCAGTATCGGCAGCAGCATCCTAAACGGGTTACCACTACCTCCACCTCTGTAGCATCACAAGAAAATATAACTGCTGTAAGGTATCATATGCTTACCCAACGTTCCTACAATCAAAAGGGATTTGAAATTCAATGCGAGCATCTATACTTCAAAACGTGGCATTTTAGCCACTGGTTGGCTGTTGTACAAATATAACCCAATAACCTGGTGTGTCATCCATGTTACTGAAAACCTCAATCAGAAGAAAACAGAATCAAATGATAACCCAACAGGAAGACAAAAGATGACAACGAAGATAAACCCTAGAGTAGGGGGCATATGACAGAAATGCAATACTGCCACCCCATGCATGGAGGACTACAACAGCTACTTGAGGTTTACTGTTTATTCAACATTACTTTTCAAATTTATGCCTTGATTATTCTTAAATGCCTTTTCGGATAAATGCCAAGTTTCTGCTCGCTATTTATTCCAACTCAAATAAAGGGTTGAATTCTGAGGATTAAGACTTTTCCTAACTGTTGGAAATTGTCTTTTTAATGCCAAATATGGTAAACATTTACAACCTCTACTCGTGTACAAAATCAAAATACTGAAGATGCTAGAAATTTGAAATAAGCACAAAAACTGCTGGAATAACTCAGGTCAGGCATCATTGGGCATCAATCTGAAACATCAAATGAATTTTCCCATCTTCAATTAAAGTATTTCATCGACTGAGATTTATGGTGTCTGGTCCACCATGGCTTGTAGCAACTATTCTCATAAGGTCTTCCATCTTCACCTCACTCATTATGGAACAGGCATTCTTTTTGTAGAATTCCCTATTAGGAGAAGGGGAAATGTTCAATGCTGCCAGGCCTTCCAGAGTTCACGATGCTAGTAGCAAATTTAAAGCCCAGCTGCCAACCACTCCATTTGTTCCAATCTGAGAACTGGCCCTCACACTGTTGCCGTGTACCACGAATCCTAAGAAAATGGCTCAGAAAAGTTTTCTCCCTGCATTATGGATGAGGACCTGGAGGTGCTAGTCAAAGGATGGTGGACAGCAAGGTAGCACGTTTTATCGTCAAACGAGGCCATGCCACTAGATGCAGCCAGCCTGGATAAGGAGAGCAGATTAGATCAGTCTTATATCCCAAGTTAAAGAGAATGCATAGAAGTGTAAAAAGAAGACAAATGATATTCTGCACTCCACGATGATAAGTGCCATGAGCTTCTCTCTGCTATCTCACACTCACAGGGACTGCAAGCAAGGATCATGAAATTTAACTCTTACAACTGCTTGCATAATGTCCATTCATCAGCCCTCAACTATATCATCCCTCCGAACTACTAACCCTTTCTGTCCTCTGTGATTGCCACTCACTTCTTGAAAACATCTCATCACCTCTCATGCTCCTGCACTACAACCATCTGGTCTTCCACACACATTCATCGTTGAAACTGGGAGTACCCTAGTAAGACAGCCTACCTACTTACAGTTTGAGAGCACAATCTGGTAAGCACATCACTACATCACTGTCATTACTCCACAGTTGGCCAAGCAAGAAACACCCTGGGTCTTTAACACTCAGAGGACTGCCGGAGACAAGGCACCTGCTCAACCCCAGGCAGGAGACGATCTCATAGTCTTAGTTATTAATGATTTCATGAAAATGCAAAGACAGGCACAGGAACAGCCTGCAGGTTTGTCAGAGGCACTCAGTAAGCAAAATCAAAGAATGGAGGCGTTTATCAAGGTTATCATTACAATGCTAGTTCCAGCATGTGTGTGTCTCACTACCTCCATGAAGAAGTGTTGAACCCCATGGAAACCCAGACCTGGCACACTCAGTCTCTACCAGATACACAAAAATGAACTGTATTCCACTGTTCCAGTCAGAGCTGCTCAGGATCAATGGCAAGGTAAGAGGGGGTCAAGGGACTTCAACCTCACTCCAGGTGCCCCCTTTCTTTCCAGGCAATAGGGTGACGCCAGCAGATACCACAGAGAGGAGAAGCAACATACAGGTTGCCAAGAAACATCTTCCCACAAGACTATAGGGGTGCCCAGTGGTGCCAAAGTCTGCAGAAATCCAAGTAGGGTGAGCCTACTTATGGGCAGAGTACTCTCATCAGGTCAAGCCCTCTAGGTACAAACAGCCCTGGGACAACTGCTCAAGTTTTTCAGTCAACTACTAAGTAGACCTTCCACCTCAGCTTCAGAAGTCAGGACTGCACTTTGATATAGTGGAAAGGATAAGAGGAAAAATCATAACTGGGGGCACAAAGGCAACAAACGTTGGTGAGGTAGACCCAGCAGCAAAAGATGCCCGAGAATCAGCGACTTCCTTGTTGGTTGGGTCCACCATGGCAGCGGCGACGAAGCAGAGGCGGAAGGGCATCATGGCAACATCGATGAGGTGGGCCCAGCAGCAAGAGGTGTAACTCTGACGTTGGTTGGTCCAGCAGCAGATGGTGGCAAGGTGATGGGGGAGGAGTATCGGCCCAGTGGCAAAGATAGTGCTGAGGATTGGTGACTTCAATATTGGCTGGGTTTCGTGTAAACAGTGACAAACCAATGGCGGAGCAACGGCAGCACAGGTGTCGTTGATGGTGATGGCCTGGTTCAAGACTGATGGATTCTCTTCAAGGTATATCTTCCTTTATTTCCTTATCGTTGAATTATTCAAAGTGGCGAGGTAACGTGGTTTGCTTTTGATTTTATTGTCATGTGTATTTTACAGTAAGAATACAATAAAATACACATGACAATAAAATCAAAAGCAAAGGTGTCACAGGTGACATGCAAAATTGAAACTAAACTTGCACTTTTGTAAATATATCTGATTTTGTACTCCTAGAGTGTCTGCTCTAGTCTCTGTCACTGTTGGACCTGGTTAAGTTACACCCATGTGAGGGATGAGAGGCCTCTTCAGACGTCCCAAGGATGAAAGAAGTTGCAATGGTCAAGCATTGCTCATCTCTCATGGTCAACCAACTCCATGACTACAGATAGCCTCAAATATCATGAATCCTTAAACTGTGGTGTTGAGGACTTGCAGCCATGTTGTACTTTGATGTGGACAACACCAAGGCCAAAAATAGTGTGCAGGGATTATGCCAGGGGGTCTGGCCTGCACATTCCAAACTTACCTCTGCTGCAAGGAAATGTTTGTTCTTTATATAAGCTACTCAAGGGAGCACACTGCCTTTCAATGCTGTGAGCCTGCACAAGTCTAAGCTGGGAAGAGTAAGACTACATCAGAGCAGATTATTCTCAATGTTATGATAGGAGGAGGAACTTCAGTTGCAAGGTCAGACGGAAGACAGTGAGGCTGTTCTCCTCGGAGAGAAGAAGGCTGAGAGGATATCGGATAGAGATTTTCAAAATCATCAGTGGGCTAGGTAGAGTAGATAGAGAGAAACTGTTCCTGCTCGTAAAACGAACAACAAATGACGCCACCCGCAAACTGAAGGAGCAGCACCTCATATTCCGCCTCGGGAGCCTACAGAATGATGGCCTAAAGATGGAATTCACTAGCTTTAAAATCTCTCCACCCCTGACTCCAGCTTCATCCCATGTCCAACACTCCCTCTCATCCCCGCCTCCTTGACCTGACACAACGTGTCCATCTTCTCTCCCATCTCACTGACCAATCCCCACCACTCCCTGCCTGCACTCATCTAGCACCACCCACCTACCTTCCCCAGCCCTACCCCTTCTCTCTCTACTTATTTCACAGCTCCCTTACTCCTCCCCATTCTGAAGAAGGGTCAAAACGTGAACTTTCCTGCTCCTCTGATGCTGCCTGACCTGCTGTGTTTCTCCAGCTCCATAGTGTGTTGACTCTGACTCCATCATCTGCAGTTCTTGCTATATCTAAGAATAAGAGGGCATTGGTTTGAATTCCTCTGCAAAAGAAGCAAGGATGAAATAAGGAAAATCTTTTCATTCAGCAAGTACCTACGGCACAGAATGCACTGCCTGGAAGTGTGGTGGAGACAGGTTTAATTGAGGCATTCAAAAGGGCATTGGATGAATACTTGGACAAAAATAATGTGCAAGGGTAGGGGGGAAGGCATCAAACAGACTCTAGGTAATAATGCTCATTTAACAAGCGGCAGAGGTGTGAATGGCCTCCCTTTGTGCTGTAACACTTCTGTGACTCTGAAATGTGCAATGGGCAGTTCACATATCCATTCTCCCTCATAATAGAGTGGGCTGTCAAGAAAAGCTGCACAAAGTACTGCCTCTTGCAGGTTCTACATTGTTTTGTAGATGCTCAAATATTTCAGGGTAACTTAGTCTATACACGCTCTGAAACATTGGTGGAGTACTGATGATGAAAAAGTCAAAAGGAGACTCCTCAGGATACCTTTCAAATGCAGCTATCATGAGAGATTTCAATGCACAACACTTGGATATGATATCCTGATGGCGGCATTAAGAGCTACCTAACTTTAGTGCCATGCAATGTACTGCACTGTCTCACTGACTGCTACTTTCTCCCTAATGGTCAACTGGGCATGTAATGTTCAGGTACTTGAAAATGGGATCATCCAACGATTAAAGCATTTAATCAGATGAATGACTAGGCATTTATTCAGCAACAGGATAAAGTCAACAACTGCAATGGTAACATGATCTACATATCTTTTGCATTAAGCAGGGTCTTCTTGTCACATAACCGCAAAATCTTAAAAATTAAAGAATGCCACAATTCAGTTCATTCATCCTGGAAGCAGTTTCAAAGGGATTATCTCTGGTTTCTTGCACTCGACAATGCATTGCTCTGTCACTCTGTTTTGGACAGCCCTCCTGGTCAATGTCCTGATCCTCAACCTCAGAAGACTGCTAATAATGAGGTGCAAAATCATGAAAATAAGATAGTTGCCACTTCATACTGAAATTCTGAAGTTGCCATTTAAAGCATAAGAGGAAAATCAGATGTATTTTTATTGAAATCAAATTTTTGATCTTTTCATTCTCAACGTATTTCCCCAACTTCCTTGCCATTACCCATGTCACGTTAGGCAGGGGCAAATTCCACCCAGTAGCCCTGTTTTGCTTCACAGAAGCTGCTTGACTGCTGGGTTATTCTAGTGTTCCCTTGTATGTTTATTTAACTCCTTTAACACAATAAAACAACACCAGGTATTTCATAAGAAAGTAATAAAACAATGATTGACTCCAAGCCACATTAGGAAGTTATCACAGCAGATGACAAAATGGCTGGTCAAAGAGGTAGGTTTGAAGAATCTGAAAGCACGATAGTCAGGGAATTTATTTATTTATTTATTCATTCACTTGACTGGATGTCAGCTTCACTGCCCAGACCAACATTTGTTGCCCATTACTAATCACCCTTGAACTCAGTGGCTTGACAGACTATTTCTAAGGGCAGTAAAGAGTCAGCAACATTGCTGTACGTTTGGAACCACATGTAGGGTAAACCAGGTAAGGGCAACAGATCTCCGTTACTGGCTTTCAATTACAAATTCTATTCATTGAATTTTAAATTCCTCCAGCTGCTGTGGTCAGATTTGAACCCACATCCGCAGAATGTAGCTGGGGCCCCTGTATTACTAGTTAACAGTCAGGCAAAGTAACAGACAGGAAAATAGGCAAGTTCACTAATGTCTTTCTATATTTTTTTGAGTTAAACCCTATCAACTTTTTGTTGATTTCTCTAGACTGATCAAGGTCATGTTTGTTATATATAAATCATAAAAACAGACTTCAGTACTACTTAAAGGTTTAATTTTCATTGTTACTCATGTACATAGATACCACACTCTTGTTAACCTCTGCTGAGACGAGTTAATTTTTTGTAACAGCTTTCCTGAATTTTGCACCCCCTAGTTAGTCTATTGTTTAAAAGCAATGATGATTGAATTGAGACTAATTACGTCATTACCGGGCAGAGAAAGAAGAGATATGGCTAAGAGGAGAAAGGATACAGTAGAGAGGAAGCCAGATACAGTAAAGAGGCAGAGATACAATACAGAACAGTGTAGGAAAGATAACAGATAAGTAACGTTCAATAGCAGCTGGTTGACAGAATTTGCCCATCGTCGAATCACAGAATTTACAGCAGCACTTAACCCAAAATACTTGAAAATGTGATATCATTTTAACACTTGAAAATTTACAAGATTCCAGATGCCAGTAAAAATAAAAGAGCAACTAAGCAGCAGAGTAACGTTCAACGAACAATTATTGAGGTTTGTACACTACAGATCAACATAAAAGTACATTGTGTGAATAACAGAATCTGTGTCTTAAAGCACTTTGTAAACATTTTTTTGCAATATCAGGAGGTGCAACTCACAACCCCAAGTGTGACTTCTGCCTCACTATAAGGGTTGCAACCCACAATTTGGGAACTCTCAATTTACAGCATAAGAAAGTAAACAGTTGATCACATTCAGATCTGCATTTTCTCTTCAACTCCTTTTATCTGTTATTCCTATACTTTTCTATTCTCCTTTTACAAATCCTATCAAATTCTATTTAAAATACTGCAGCTTCTGCCTCAATAGCTACCTGGGATAATGCATTCCATGGAAAAAAAGTCTTCTAACATCTTTTTTTAAGCTAATACTCGTGTTCAGTCTACTCCCCTTTGATACAAGTTGGTCAATCATTAAAAATAACAAAAATATCAATTAATAGAAGCAAAAAATCTATGAAGTCGCCTTCTATGCATTTACAGACCACAGTAACTTTTTTTTGTATAAGTGCATGGGAAATGGGTTTGCTGGCTAGGCTACCATTTATTGACCATCCTACTTTGCCTGACTGACCTGGAACTGAGTGGTTTACTATGACATTTCAGGGGGCAGTTAAGCATGAACTACATTGCTGTTGGGTCTGGAGTCACATTAAGCCGGACCCGATTAGGATAGAAGATCTTCTTCCCTGAAGGACATTAGTAAGCCAGATGTGTTTTTATAAAAATTGACAGTGAATTACATGGTCACCATCGGGCATGCTTTCAATTCCAGATTTTTATTCAATTAAAATTTCACAATCTGCCATGGTGGAATTCGAGACTATGTTCCAAGAACTTTAGCCTGGCACTCTGAAATACTCGTCTGATGATATTACGATGCCATCACCTCCCCTCATTAGATATTTCAAGTTAAGTTTACTTAGATATTAAGCTGAAATTCTACAAAGAATGATTTTCTTTGGATGAGACAATAACCTACATGCCCCTGCATGCTATTTGTAACATTGTAGAACTGGGCACATTGGAAATTGACATGAGTACACTGAGCATCTGCACCTGAAATCTCTAATCAGAACACGTATCCTCAAGACAGCACGTTTAACTGTGATGAACCCCACTCAAAAAAGTATGTTGACATTCACTGTTTCAACTCAGTTAGAACGAACAGCCAACAGGGCTAGTACTGATTAACCATATGTCTGCATGAATCAACACTTTCAATACAGTAACAGAAAACCATGAAACAGAAAAAGGCAGTCACTGGGACTATAATGCAGTAGGTGTACTGCCTGGCTGACGTTTCAGAATAAAATGGTTAATTAACCTGAGTTTTCCTGAAAGTATTTAGTACAGCAATTAATTAATTAATTAATTTGCAATGCTCTGCTCATGAGGAGGTCCTTGACTCATTGTCTGCTGATTCTCCTTCCTGAGCTATTTTCTTGATGACTTTTGTCAATTGTGGCAAAGGAGACAACTCAGCAATGAAAGGAAAGGAGGAAAAATTATAAAATGAAGCACTATATTTATCATTGTAGGAACATGAAAGAGTGAGGAAGACTTTGAAAAGGATACCATCATATTAGGATTAAACACTAAGCTTATCGGAGCAGACGGTTTCTGTACAATATCCCTAAGGATACATTTATCTCTGGATTGAGCTAAGCTTCACGTCAAGGACCTTAAACCAAAAACTAGCAGTTACTAAACAATATGCAATGTTAACCCACAGTGAGGCTCTTCTGCACATACTACTTAACATTTTCTGTCTCTCTATAATGAACCAAAGTCTTCATTTAACGTAGAAATAATGTATAATTTGCAAGTCTTTTGCTTTCTCATTACTACTGTTCACTCTGTCCTTCTCCATCTCTAGTGGGACATACAGATCATACACATTTGTCATTGAACACTTTAACTAAGACCTCCAAAGCATTGCGAACGGTATCAGAGAATTTGTTTCCAGGAGGGAACTTGGAAAGATGAGCAGAAGTGACATGATAAACAGGAACAAGATGAACAGTAAAAATAGAAACAGCTTTTGCAATAACTGTTTATTTAACACAAAAGATTCAGGTTCTCAGTTAGGATTTCAGATTAAACGATCCCTCAGAATGACAAATTATACATCTTACATTTCTCCTGTTCCTAATTATTCTCCGTCCTGCTCCTGTCAGCTGTCCTCTTTATTCAGGCTCTATCTCTCTGAATCCTCTCTGTACTCCTGCTCTGTCATTACTTCAATTGACGATTCCATTGCTCAAACTCACACAATAGAACCCTCCCTTCCTGCCAGTGGTGGCTAGTTCAGGTTGGTTGAAATCTGGCAAGTTGCTGGCAATGTTGATTAGTGCATGATGCAATGATTGTAATGCACTATCTTGTTGACTATTCTGTTGCTCTCTGCCTCCTAACCTTACTGAGTACTCTAGGTTTATAAATATGCATCATTCTAATAACTTGGATTGATTTGTTTTAATCAAAACATTTTACTGTTATAATTTTCAGATATGAGTTGTTGTAAGCTCTAATATTTCCTTGCTGCAGAAATAGATTTTGAGGGCCTACAAAATTATAGCTACAATCGTGTGATGAGCTATAAGTGCACAGTCAATGGCATGGTCAAGCATAAATTTACAGGCTTCTACTCAGATAACACCCAAAATCTACTGCAAGGGCTTCGAATACGAAGTGCCAGTTCTGTGCAGCAGCTTACCCTTTGGTATAAAATTGCAAAGCATCATAAATACTCAAGATATACAGACTGCTTGACCACAGGCAACAACTCAACACCTCTTGGCATTTTTTTAGTATAAAGTACGTACTAACATAGTTTGTCATGGAGGAATCCTCTGCTATCCTAACCTGGAAGATGGGTAAACCAATCCTGACTTAGCAGACAGTGGGGAATTGAAACATTGACAAAACATATGCGAATTTTGACATTGTATCAGAGACAAAAGGTACTGCAGATGCTGGAGAATCCGCGATAACAAGCATGGGGCTGGATGAACACAGCAGGTCAAGCAGCATCATAGGAGCAG
>JAHRHZ010000183.1:898793-911466 GCA_024137785.1 Ginglymostoma cirratum | reverse complement strand
TGCTGCTTGACCTGCTGTGTTCATCCAGCCCCATGCTTGTTATCTCGAATTTTGACATTGTTTTCCCAACAGTTCGCAATGTATAACAATGTCTTGAGAAGTCAGAAGAGTAGAGCTAACCCGGAAACTGAAGCATCAATTTTGTATTAAAGTAATTTTCTTTGAGATGCATCGAGAAGAATTCCAGATCCAACTGTATTTCCTTCACCTCTGAGATTCTGGACTTATTTCCGTTCATTTTATCTTCACTCTTTCTAAATCACATTTTTACTTCCTTAAAACTATGTTAAGTTCATGGATTTATATGTACAACAGTAAAGATGTGCAAATTAATGCGGGTGCCCTGCAGCCCACACATGAGGAATTTATTTCATCTTTGCTCCCCCGTGACCCTGAGAAATTTATTTCGTCTTTGCTCCCCCATTACCCAGATAAAGAACTGCTGATATCTCCAAAGATACTCCATACCAATGGAGAACAAGAATGTTGAGAATTTTTTTAAATGAAGGACAGATCAGATTCTGATAAAGGACCTGTATGGGCACTTTCTGTGCCTTTCTTTTGGTGGCACAATATGAATTTTATCCGAAAATTGAAAACAGTAAATTGTCTGAAAATAAATACACTCAAACATCAGAGCTATTCTGCTTTAGCACCTAACAAATATTCCCAAAGTTGAAATTTCCAAAATACTCAAAAGGGTAGATGCAATAAAATGTTTCCTGGGTTGGCGAGTCTAGAGCAATGGAGCACAATTTAAAAATAAGAGGGATGCCACTTAGGTCTGAGACAAGAAGAATTTTTTTTTTATTCGAAGGCTTGTGAACCTTTATACCTGTCTACCACAGGGGCTGTGGAAGCTTAGACTTTGAGTATGTTCTTTAGATAGAGATTAATAAATGTTTGATTACCAGTGGAGTACAGGGTTATGTGGGATGAATAAAGGCATTTAAGTGTTCAATTAGCCATGATCGTATTAAAAGGCAGAGCAGGACCGATGGGCTGAACGACCTATTAATGTTCTTACTTTCCTAAGTGGTTTCTAAAACGTGTATTTTGGAAGGTGAAAGGAAAAAAAATTTGCAAGTCAAAAATATAAAACTGAATGGAATTTGAAATCTAAATTTCATAGAATCCATTCAATGTGAAATTAGGCCATTCAGCCCAACAAGTCCACACCAACCCTCTGAAGACATCCCACCCAGGCTCACACTCCTACCTTATCTCTGTAACCATGCATTTCCATGGCTAATCCACCTAACCTAAACATCTGTGGACACTGTGGGCATCTTGGCATGGTCAATCCACCCTAACCTGCATATTTTTCGACTGTAGGAGGAAACAGCAGCACCAAGAGTAAACCCACACAGACATAGGGAGAACGTGCAAACTCCACACACACAGTTGCCTGAGGCTGCAATTGAACCAGGGCCCCTGGCACTTTGAGGCAGCAGTGCTAACCACTGAGCCACCATGCCACCCACAACACTTGCGAATGTGTTACAAGTAACCCAAAAATGGCTTCCGACATACTGTCAGTGATTGAGACTTTTTGCAACAGGTCCAATGCAAATATAAAAATCAGGAGAAAAATAATAGTCTGCCAACTAACACCCACTTTGCACCATTGCACAAAAGTCAAGCTGTAGACTCAGCTGTTTCTCTCTGATTTCCTGATGGGTGTCTGCAAAGAACAAAATAACGTAGGTACTTACTTGAAGTTGATAAAATGTTTATCTATGACTAAGTTTGAACTTCCAGTTTAAAGAAAACCATTAAACTTTTATAAATGATCAAAGCTGTCTGTCACATTTTGAATTAGTAACAGGTTTAACAATCCTGGCTGAACCAGAGAAGATCATCAGACTTCCACAATGTGGAAATGTCCTTGTTGTTGACTGGTTTCCAAGATTTCTCTGAATTTCGTTAACTAGAGTTACGAAGGTGTTTGGAGGAAGCTTGCTTGGATATTGCTTGGAGGAAGTACGCTTTGAATGTTTGTGGAAAATGGATTTATTTCAGGTTTTGTAGAAACATCTGAAACTGTCTCTTTGGAAGAAGTCACTGAAAGTTCACAAACAATAACGGAAATTGCTGGAGAAACTTCTGTTCTGAAGAAGGGTTTACAGGACTCGGAACATTAATTTTGTTATCTCTCCATGGATGCTTCCAGACCTGCCCAGTTTCTCCAGTACATTCTGTTTTTGTTCTGGATTGGCACGTTCTTTGTTCTGTTTTACTGAAAATCACTGTGGACATTGGAGTTTTTTTTGAACAAGTCTTCCGAGAAATTATGTGGCTGGCAAGAACTGCTTCCTTTACTGTACAATGCTGCTCGGGTTGTTCTTCAAGTGATTGGCTTAAAAAAGATGCATATGATTAACTCCTTCAGTTGAAGGAAAGCCTACAGAGAACAAGCTGAGTTGGAATAAAGTCTGCTAAGAACAGACTGCAGAACATTCAAAGCAGGGGTCACAGTCTGAGGATTCAGGGTAGACCATTTAGGACGGAGATGAGGAGACATTTCTTCACCCAAAGAGTGGTGAGCCTGTGCAATTCATTACCACAGGAAGTAACTGATGCCAGAATATTGAATGTATTCAAGAGGCGGCTAGATATAGCACTTGGGGTGAATTAGGATTAAAGGTTATGGAGAAAAAGCAGGATTAGGTTATTGAGTTGGATGATCAGACATGATTACAATGAATGGTGGAGCAGGCTTCAAGGGCCGAACAGCCTCCTCCTTCTGCTTTCTTCTATGTTTTAATCTTTTGGTTTTGAGAATAACCCTTTGGCCAATGTATTCTTTTTCCAGAAAACCAATTTCTACAAAGATTTCTTTTCTCTTTTCCAGTACAGTGTGTATACAATTTAGAGATAATTAGAGGAATGGGCATTTATTTCTATATTACTGTATACGCTAACTAATTATTGTACCTTCATTGAAAGTTTTGTTCCGATACTAAACTAATGATTGTGTTTATTAAGAAATCTGGTTGAAAGTTCTTGTTGTTTAAAACCTGATACAGATAAGGCATTTATTTGGTCATCTCGAACTGGAAAAAGTATTTTTATTTCATTTTGTGAACCATGGAGTAGTGGAACTGAAACAATGCTGCTCTTCTCGAGCCTCAGTCATCATACAAGAAACTACTATTTCTCTCCTATTGCAGGTGTTGACCTCCAGTTCCTCTGGTGCCACCTGCCTATCAGCATCTCTTTCAAGTGACCAGTATCTGCACACGAGTCAGTAAAGCAAATGTTAGTACTCTAATCAACCATGAAGGACATCACAGCTGCTAATAAACCATGAAGGGCTTCACAACCAAGTTCAATGCAGTCCTCACTTCTACCCAAATGCACACTTTTTCTAAAACTTCATTCCATGGAAATGGCCAAATTGCTGGCTTGGTTGAGGCAAGACCTTCATTAGTAAGAGTCACCACAGCAAAGTCACCGGGAGTGGCAGAGACAATCATAATGCCAAATTTGATGCAGGTTTTATTCAAAAGTACATGGATCTTCACTTTTCTGCATAAGAACATCTTAAAGCACCATTTGATTTTATTTGTAGAAACAAGCAGCACCATAAACAATGAATAACTTTTCAGCAATAGATCAGTCAAGTGTTAACTGTAAGGCATATGTGCCCTTCAACTTGTCCTGAACCACGCAGCAAACAATGTTCAACACGTATAATATGGGTGAATGTACTTGTACAGCCCTGCAAACAGTTTTGTTATACCATATTTATGGTTACATCTTGCCACTCCCAAACCCAAGACATTCATGAAATACTTGTGGCTTTACTATGTGAACACAATATATTTACAATATATGTTAAATCACATAGAACAAACAAGTAGTTTATTCATCCCATCCAGCTCAGTCCTACCTCAAAACCTACATGCGTTGTAACTTCTATCATGACATCTAATTTTTCAAAAGAACTAGTCTCCATTGCTCTCCAAAGAAGCCATTCCAGTTAGTCAAGAGACTTGTGCATCCTGACTTTGGTTGCAAATTTGCCTTTTACCAATTTGTCACAATGTTCACTTCCACACAGACGTGATAAGCTTTTCTTGGTCCGCTAAGCATCCTGTGCATCTCTAGAAGGCACCTCATTGTTTAAGGAAATTTAAGCACTGCAGACTACTTCAGCCCTCCAGTCCAGCGCAGTTGCTACGTTGACAACAGGCCTCTCACCACATTCCTTCATTCTTTCTTCATGTCCTTTTAATATTTTCTTTATGTTTGCCCAATTATCACATGCATGATGCTACTGACCAAGCTTCAATGTGGCAATGGATTCCAGATTCCAATAACTCTTGGTGTTCAAAAAAAATTGTCTCGTTCCTTCTTTGTACTTCCAGCACTAAGTTACCAATCAGTATAAAAAGTTTTTCATGATACATACCCATCCAAGCTTCTCCATAATCTTCTACTCTGTTATTTCTAATTGACATTCCTTGCTCCAGTAAACAGCCTGTCTTTCAAGTTTCTTGTAACTAATCCTCCATGGCTTCCCTATCTCTGTGATTTCCTCCAATCTGTCAACCCTCAAAGATCCATCTCTGCGCTCTTCCAATTACGGCTTCTTACACATCCCTGATTTTCATCACTCCACCATTGATGCCTTCAGCTGCCAAGGCCCTAAACTCAGGAATGTCCTCTGAAAACTCTCCAAATCTTTTGCTCCCTTTAAACACTCCTTAGAAACGTATCTCTTCACTAAGCTCTCCATCATCTAACTGGCATATCCTTATGAGGCATACAAATTTTGCTTTGTATTGCTTATGTGAAGAGACTTAGGATTTATTTTTATTACACTTAAGGCACTATATAATTATTTTTAAAAAGCAGTCCTTTGCAGAAAAGGTGGCTTATTTGTTCTTCCACTGTAAAGGTGATTGAAAGCTTCAGTTTCACTCAGTACTTCTTTCTAAAAAGTCACATGGCTCAACTGAGATTGAAGATAGTTTGAGTGAATAGCCAGCATCCTGCGAAGTATTTTTTTAATTCATTTATGGGATGTGGGTATTGCTGGCCAGCCAGCATTTCTTGCCTATCCCTAGTTGCCCTTGAGAAGGTGGTGGTAAGCTGCCTTCTTGAACCTCTGCAGTCCTCCTGCTGTGGGTTAACCCAAAATGCTATTAGGGAGGGGATTCCAGGATTTTGACCCAGCAATAGTGAAGGAACGACAATATATTTCTAAGTCAGGATGGTGAGTGACTTAGAGAGGAACTTGGAGGTGGTGGTGTTCCCATATGTCTGATGCCCTTGTCCTTCTAGATAGAAGTGGTCGTGGGTTTGGAAGGTGCTGTCTGAGGATCTTTGGTGAATTTCCGCAGTGCATCTTGTAGATAGTACACACTGCTGCTACTGACAGTCAGTGGTGGAGGGAGTGAATGCTTGTGGATGTAATGCCAATCAAGCGGGCTGCTTTGTTCTGGATGATGTCAAGCTTCTTGAGTGTTGTTGGGGCTGCATTCATCCAGGCAAGTGGGGAGTATTCCATCACACTCGCGACTTGTGCCTTGTAGATGGCGGTCAGGCTTTGAGGAGTCAGGAGGTGAGTTACTCGCCGCAGTATTCCTAGCTTCTGGCCTGCTCTTGTAGCCACTGTTTGTGGTGAGTCCAGCTGAGTTTCTGGTCAATGGTAACTCCCAGGATGTTGATAGTGGGGGATTCAGTGATGGTAACATCATTGGCGGTGGTTAGATTGTCTCTTATTGGTGATAGTCATAACCTAGCATTTGTGTAGCACGAATGTCACTTGCTACTTGTCAGCCCAAGCCTGGATACTGTCCAGATCTTGTGGCTTATGAACACGGACTGCTTCAGTATCTGAGGAGTCACAAATGGTGCTGAACATTGTGCAATCATCGGCAAACATCCCCAAACATGTGACGGAGGGAAGGTCATTGATGAAGCAGCTGCAGATGGTTGGGCTGAGGACACTACCCTGAGGAACTCTTGCAGAGATATCCTGGAGCTGAGATGATTGACATCCCACAACCACAACCACAACCATCTTCCTATGTGTCAGGTACGACCACCGGAGCATTTGCCCCCAATACCCATTAATTCCAGTTTTGCTAGGGGTCCTTGATGCCACACTCTGCAGCCTTGATATCAAGGGCTGTCTCTCCCTCACCTCACCTCTGGAATTCAGGTCTTTTGTCCATGTTTGAACCAAGGATGTAATGAGATCAGGATCTGAGTGGCCCTGGTGGAACCCAAACTGAGTGTCACTGAGCAGGTTATTTCTGAGCAGGTGCTGCTTGATAGCACTGTTGATGACACATTCCATCACTTTATTGATGATCGAGAGTAGGCTGATGGGGAGGTAACTGACCAGGTTGGATTTGTCCTGCTTTTTGTGTACAGGACATACCTGGGCAATTTTCCACATTGTCAGGTAGATACCAGTGTTGTAACTGTACTGGAACAGCTTAGCTAGGGGAGCGGCAAGTTCTGGAGCACAAGTCTTCAGTACTATTGCCAGAATGTTGTCAGGGTCCGTAGCCTTTGCAGTATCCAGTGTCTCCAACCGTTTCTTGATACCACATGGAATGAACTGAATTGGCTGAAGACTGGTATCTATATTACTGGAGGAGGCCGTAATGGATCATCCACTTGGCACTTTGGCTGAAGATTGCTGCAAATGCTTCAGCCCTATCTTTTGCACTGATGTGTCAGGCTCTTCTATTATGGAGGAGGGGGATATTTGTGGAGCCTCCTCCTCCAATGAGTTGTCTAATTGTCCACGACCATTCACCACTGGATGTGGCAGGACTGCAGGGCTTAGATCTGATCCGTTGGAGGTTGTGGGATCGCTTAGCTCTGTCTATCACTTGCTGCTTTCATGGTTTGGCGTGCAAGTAGTCCTATTTGGTGGCTTCACCAGGTTGATACCTCATCTTCAGGTATGCCTGGTGCTGCTCCTGGCATGCCCTCTTGCACTCTTCATTGAACCAGAGTTGATCCCCTGGCTTGATGGTAATGGTTGAGTGGGGGATATGCCGGGCCATGAGGTTACACACTGTGCTGGAGTACAATTCTGCTGCTGTTGATGGCCCACACCGCCTCATGGATGCCCAGTCTTGAGTGGCTAGATCTATGCGAAGTCTGTCGCATTTCGCATGGTGATAGTGCCACACAACACGATGGAGGTTGTTCTCAATGTGAGGGCGGGGCTTTAACTCCACAAGGACTGTGCAATGGTCACTCTTACCGATACTGTCATGGGCAGATGCAACTGCAGCTGGCAGATTAGTAAGGATGAGGTCAAGTATGTTTATCCCTCTTGTTGGTTCCCTCACCACCTGCCGCAGACCCAATCTAGCAGCTATGTCCTTTAAGACCCGATCAGCTCGATCAGTACTATGCTGCCGAGCCACTCTTGGTGGTGGACACTGAAATCCCCCACCCAGAGCAGAGTACAATTTGTGCCCTTGGTGTTGTTCAACATGGAGGATTACTGATTTATCAGCTGAGGGAGAATGGTGTGTGGTAATCAGCAGGAGGTTTCCTTGCCCATGTTTAACCTGAAGCCATGAGACTTCATGAGATCCGGAGTCAATGTTGAGGACTCCTAGAGCAACATTCTCCCGACTGTATACCAGTGTGCCGCCACCTCTGCTGGGTCTGTCTTGCCGGTGAGACAGGACATATCCAGGGATGGTGATGGTGGTGTCTGGGACACTGTCTATCTGTAAAGTATGATTCTGTGAGTATGACTGTGTCAGACTGTTGCTTAATGTGCTGCAGTGAACCTTGTTCCCACTAACAGCAACTCAAGGTTTAATTTTAGATGCATTACTCATGCGCTGATGATCTGGCTCTCTCCCTCACTATCTGAGTAGTTATAGCTGCAGGTAAAATACTCATACAATCTGCTGTGTTTTCTCATTTAAGGAGAAGGCCATAAAGGCTAATGAGACAGCTAATCTGGGTGGCGATACATGCGACAACAAGTAAAGATGAAACTGTATATATTTCAGTGTCAGAGGACTAGTTCCTTGTAGGTTAACAAATAAACACAAATTACAGGCCAGTAACACAATGAAACCAATCAAGTGATATTCTAAACAACAGAAGCGTGACTCCAGCTATTCACCAAGATCCAAGATAATGTGCTCAGCAGCTCAAGCAGCATCTGTGGCATTACATAGTTGGCTTAGCTTTTGAGGTCAGACGAGATCGGGCGCTTTCAGACTAGTATGGCCGTAATATTTCATTAAGACATTCTGATGAAACTGAACTGTTAACAATGTTTCTGTCGCAACAGATCTACTCGTTTTGCTAAATATTTGCAGTGTTATCTATTTTTAAGTACAATTTTCAGCATGGAATTTATGAGCATTTTCTGTTTTAATTTCAGGTTTCCAATATCTACACTATTTTGCTTTAGTTGAAGATTATGCACCCATAATGCCATCTTAACCAGAACACTTTAGAGTAATTTTTTGGTGAAGGGCCATCTTTACTGTACTGTATTACTCAGTATCAGCAGAATTGTAAAGTGTGAAACAGAAAACAAGTTAAAAACGCGTGACTAGTTGACGCCCAGTTTTCAGAAGCATGACACCATGGCTGTGGGGTTCCGCTACTCTGGAGTTCTGGGAGAATAACTATGATTGGAGGTCGCGCCAACAGTTTTCATTTTAACAAAGAGAATACAAAGCAGAAGAGAGGACAATGAATGTAATACGTAAGGCAAGTCAAAATATTTGACACTGTTATTAAGCATACTGTAAATGCAATGCAAAATGCAACACCAGGTAGAACTTTGTGAAATCTCAATGCTTTGAGCAAGTCCTAATTCCTAATATGTACACCCAACATTCAAATATCTCAACTCTAGTAAAAAGGACATTAAATTTACCCCTATTTTAATTATCTATCAGTTAACTTTGCTGAAATTTACTTTCACACTAATAATAATGGAAGTTGAATTATTTTCTCAATTTCAATTTCCTATCCATTTCCACTACTGACGGTCTCTCTTTCTCTTCCATCCCAAAACTGTGGCTCCAAGAGCATGCCTCTTCTTCTTCGAAACTTCACCCAGACCTTCAGTAAGGTCTCTCCACTTCTCCCTCAGCCACTATGTTCAAAAGTCTCTCTTTCTCCTCTCCTTCTACCTCCTAATCTAAACCAGAGCCCACCTGTGAGAGAAGCAACACAAAAGCCTCCCCATATCAAAGGGCCCCATGTGCAAGTACTTATCTTGAGCAAGTGTCATATTCCCTTCAAGGGAGTATCAGAAGACTATAAGGCATAGGAGCAGAAGTTAGTCATTCAGCCCATCCAGTCTACTCTGCCATTCAATGAGATCATGATTGATCTGATAATCCTCATCAGGTAACTGCACAGAGGCCAGTATCCCATCAGGTAACTGCACAGAGGCCAGTATCCCGTCACTAGGTCACCCTTTATTTACATCTGCACTTCAATGGGCTGTGGCCAGCGAGCTCAAGGACAGTCCCTAGACTGGGGAGACCTTCTGAATCTTTTTTTTATATTTCTTCTTGTGACCAGCCAGATCAAAGCCAGACCCTCGACTGAGGAGACCTTCTGAATCTCCTGTTTTTTTTTAAAATACATGCAACAGCAGCAGCAGTAGAACCAGGAGGACACGGTCACAATCAAGGTCTTTGTCCAGCAGGAAATCCACTCATGGTACACTGGCTATAGCCTGCCAGCTCAAAGCCAGTCCCTAGACTATGGAGACCTTCTGAATCTCTTGTTTATATCTGTCAGCCAGGGCTCCCTGATTGGCCCAAGTTAACACCCCAATCAAGAATCTCATAGTTAATGAGATCTATCTGGCCCTGGTTCCAATCACTACACTTCAATTCCACTTTCCTGCCTTTCCCTATAACCCTTGATTCCCTTACTGATTAGAAATTTGTCTGTCTTGAACTTGAATATGCTTAACAGATCCCTACAGTTAAGGGCTACCACAGATTCAGTACTGTCTGAGAAAAGAAATTCCTCCTCAACTCTGTCTTAAATGTCTTATTCTGAAATTATGCTGTCTGGTCCAAAGCTCTCCCACAAGGGGACACAAGTGCTCTGCATCTGCAGCCTATGTTTAAGGTCACCTCTCATTCTTCTAAATTTTAATGAGTACAACCTACTCAATCTCTCCTGAATTGTTACTACATACCTGGAACAAAACAAAAAATGCAAATCGGAAACAAAAACAGAAATTGCTGGAGAAACTCAGCAGGTATGGCACCATCCATACAGCGAAAGCACAGTTTCATGTTCAGTGACCCTTCTTCAGAACCAAAGAAGGGTCAGTGGACCCAAAACATTAACTCTGCTTTATCTCCATTTCTCCAGCAATTTCTGTTTTTGTTTCCTCCATACCTGGAATCAGCCGAGGTGAATCTTCTCTGCACTGCCTGCAATGCCAAAATATCGTTCCTTAGATAAGGGGACCAAAACTGTTCACAGTATTCCAGATGTTGTCTGACCAGTGTCCGGTACAGTTGTAGCAAGACTTCTATTCCCCTAAAAAAACGTCAACATTCCATTTGCCTTTCCATTTATCGGCTGACCCTGTATGCTAGCTTTTCATGGTTTGTGGATAAAGGAGTTCCCAAACTCCACTCCAAAGCAGCTTTCTGCAGTCTTTCTATTTTAAAATTATATGCTGTTTCTCTATTCTTTCTGCTAAATTGCATAATTCAGATCTTTCTAAATCATAGTCCATCTGCCAAGTTTTTGCCCACTCGCTCAACCTGTCAATATCCCTCAGCGGTCCCCTTGTGTTAGCCTCACCACTTGCCTTTCACCTATTTTTGTGTCATCTGCAAACTTGGCAATCGCACGTTCATTTTCTTCATCCAAGTCACAAATAAATATTGTAAATACTTGCGGCCCCAGCACTAACCCTGTGGCATTCCATTAGTTACAGATTACCATTCTGAAAATGTCCCCCCTTACCCCAACTCTCCACCTTGTATTAGTTAGCCAATCATCCATCCATGCTAACATGTTTCCCTCAATCCTGTGGGTTCTTACAAAGCCACCTCATATACGTCATTTAACTAATGATTATTAGTGTTCCTTTAGCCAATCTATTGTGCTCACCATTAATTTCACATACACAAAACTATCTTTCTCTCAACTTTGAAGGATCGTACAGCAACTGCACTTTCAAGAAGACACATTCCAAACACTCTCCACCACTTCTCCTCACCTAACAACTTTCCACTTCATCCTTGACCCATTGAATATTACCATTTATCTCTCCTCTGTTACCCTTGAAACAATAACCATCACCCTTTACATACCTTCTCTCACTTCTGGGCCTATGCCTATTAACATCTCCATGTTCACCAAGACCCTGAATGCTTTCATTATCTGTGTCATCTAATTTATTTAATTCTGCCACTCTATAGCTGAGAGGGCATCTGATAACGAACCATCACCCTGGACCTACCACCTTCAGCATTCCACTACCCTTCACTGTCACTGTGCCCAATACCCTCAGTTCAACTCCCAGCACCAACTCCACTTTTCTGAACCATCTCTCTCAAAATATTCAAGCCTGGAGAACCAATCTCTCACCCAATGACTGATTTCAGCACCTCCATATGCTAGGCCCTCCTCCACACACCATACACCCTTGCGTTGATTCCCTACCCCAGAGTAGTCTGCTCCATGTCTCACTTACTGCCATGGGCAGTCCTGCCCATGCCCTTAGGTTGCAGTTTACTCTTTCTCTCCTAGCTCAGACAACCCTATCCTGCGCTTCTAAAACTACAATCTGCCTGCTTCCTGCCTCCCTCCCCAATTCTCCCTGTCCAAGGTGACCCTATTCACTGCCGCCCCATAGACCGCAGCATTTCTCACTCCCTAGGACAACCCTACTTAACTGCATTTTGACTGTCATCATCTGATCACAGTCAACATTTGCCAAATAGGAAAGAACAGATGGGTTCTTCTGGGGCAGTGGCAGTACCTCTACCTCTAGGCCAGGAGGCCTGAGTTCAAGTCCTACTTGCTCCAGAGTTGTGTAGTAACATCTGAGCAGGTTGATCAGTAAAATATGCAGGAAAAGGCAGCTGCTACCAATTATAATTATAACAGGCTGATTACCTTGCCTGCTGCACATCTCTTATTTACATCGATAAATCTGAAGGCATGTATTTCTTGCTACCAGATAATTGAAAAGATGCACTTAATTCTGTATATTTTGCATTTAAATGAATGTACATGACTTTTAGTTGCATGCAAAAGTGCTTCGCGACTTGCTGTCAGAAAGTTTGAACTGCCTTGAAATCTCCAAGAACCTAAGGCCAGAATCTCATTCCACCATCATGAAACCATTCTTTGGACCCCTGCACAATTTGGTTCCCCCCTTGCCAAGCTTCCCACCTTGGGAGATGCGCCAAATTCCACCTAAATGTGGAAGCCACAATGTATCACTTTCTTGAACAGGCCTACATTACATCACTCCCACTGGTTTTTATAACAGCTCATCTAATTTTTAGCAGACAAACACAGATGTCCACATTAGGTACCAGGGACATTTGAAATTTTCAAAAGCAGGATATTCCACAAACTTGCTTCATAATCTTAGAGGCAAAAGGTACTGCAGATGCTGGAGAATCCGAGATAACAAGGTGTGGAGCTGGATGAACACAGCAGG
>JAHRHZ010000183.1:888148-898393 GCA_024137785.1 Ginglymostoma cirratum | reverse complement strand
TTTGACTTGTCTGTCTCCTCTCCACCTATCCTCTCCTCTATTCATCTCCTATCTGCCTCCCCCTCTCTCCCAATTTATTTCAGAACCCTCTTCCCCTCCCCCATTTCTGATGAAGGGTCTAGGCCCGAAACGTCAAGCTTTCCTGCTCCTATGATGCTGCTTGACCTGCTGTGTTCATCCAGCTCCACACCTTGTTATCTTGCTTCATAATCTGTTTTGTCACTTGGACTGGCACCAAAGTCACTCCAGGAGGCTCTCAGCATCATTCTGTTAGCAGCTAATTTGTAACAGACTAGAAATAAATGAAAATTAGAGTCCAGCTACAATTTAGGTGAAGCAACAGCAGAAAAATGTATAAATAGTAAAGAATATTTCAATTGTAAGTTTCAGAACTGGGTATCGACTATTCCATTAATTTCAGCAAAATTAACATTCATGTATAACATTAAAGTTATGCAGGCAACAGATGGTCTCCTGTTGTTCTCTATGGGACAGTTAGAAAACCATTAACATAGGGCTGGATGTCTGCTGGCTAGCTGCTCCTGCAGAGAAAGCAGCAAGTCATCTTGTGGATTGTCAATCAGAAGGTTGCTCCGATGGATTGTAACTGACCAACCACAATATCTGAATGGTCAGTGTAGCTGCACCAAACCATCCCTTCTCTCTCCCTCTCTCTCCCTCTCTCTACCCCCCTCCCCTCCCCCAATATATTGAGGCAGCCCCTCTCCTTTTCTTCTCACAGCAACTGTGAGATGAAGAGAGCATACTGCCTGACTTGAGGATGCCTCTATACAATTAAGTATGGAACACATCTGATTCTGGTCCCGAAAAGAATTCTGCTTTCAATTTGGCTGCTTTTATCTTGCTCCAAACTACCAGCTCCCAGTGAGAATATTGCCCAAGGTCTGTGGTGGCATCAAAGTAAATTTACTGGTATTAGATGCTCAGAGCAAATAATAGGTCAGAAAAACGTGTCTGCCCTACCAGTGACTCTATTGAACCTGGTGAATTTACTTTGGTGTTGTCCATGTGCTTCAAGGAGCTGGTGGCCTTCCTCTGGAACCAAGACAAGTATAAAAACCAGCTTCTGACTTCTGTTCTGGAACTGTGGTATGCTGCTGTGCATGATATTACATTTAAAAAATGTTAAACTAGCAAATGACTTATATTGATCTGACTTGTCTTATATACTTCAAAATGGAGGTCCAGGAGGACCATCTTCAAGTATGACTTTTTTTTAAACAAGAGTTTCCTTTTAGGTAATCTGCTGCATTAATAAACTGTATTTTTGCCTCACTCCACTTAAGCTCAAATCTAGCAATGTGAAGAGAATATAGCCTGGTGAATCAAGCAATGAAGAAAATATATCCAGCTACAGCACACAAACTATAAGAAGGCAGCTTACCACAACCGCCTCAAAAGCAAAAGGGCATGGACAATAAACGCTGGACTCAGTTATCAGTTACATTATATTGCAAACAAATAAATCTTAAAAAGAACTACACACGAGTTACAAAAGGAACACTTCAAAAAAGTTCATGATCAGATTCTAAGATTGTGGAAGAACGAAATAAATTAAAACCACAAGTTATTTTTCCAGTAATCTGAATGACTAAGGTGCATTCTTCATTTTATTTTATATTTGAAATGTAGTATATTTGAAGGGTACTGCATGTGGATATCACTAACAGACATTACACTTCAGATGTCACATTTTGTAAAGACATATAAAATAATCTTAAAATGTTGTGTTCTTCTGAGCTGCAACCTGAAACTGACAAGCACATTCCAAGGTGCTGAACTGCATGACAACAAATGACTCTGTGTGGATCATAAACATCAGCACAGACCGGTTGGGCCTGTTTCTATGCTGCACATTCTTTGCAACTTTTGAAATTAACCTGTCTATTCAACAAGAATCACAATTTATAGCATAATTAGACCCATGTTTATAAAAGAGTAAATTGCCCAACCTTCTCCAACATCACGTACATTTTTTTATATAGAACTGCAAAGTGCATAAGAGTTGAATTGTGCAGTGGTGGCACAGCGCCACATGATGGCTAAATTCAGGTTTTTCTTCCAAACCTGCACAAACCGAATTAGGCACTTCTAGATGCATCACAAGAGACTTCACATGAAAAGAGAGGAAGTGGGATTGGGTGTCAAACCTGTGCCCCTTCCACAACTTCCATCCAACAGCTTCTGAGCAGTGTAGCATTAATCTGGTCACAGCCACTGAAGTAGATGAGTTACATCTTTATCACCTGGAACTCTGTAGTTTGTATTATTTAGGGATTTCCTTTCGCAATTCCTTCCAGGTTCCCATAGCATCAGGTTTCTGGCACAATTACATGTAAATTCAGGAAATGGTAGTGTCTGCAGTGACAATCTCACCTGAGTCAGAAGATTGAGTGTTGGTGCCCCATACCATGAACCTGAGTACAAACATCAACACAGATTTTCCAAATCCACTATCAACTGAGTGCTGCACAACGAGGTATCAAACTTAAGCCTCATCTACCTCAGACAAACGTAAAAGATCTTCTGTAACTATTTTGGAGAAGAGCTAGGGAACTCCCATTCCACCTTCAATGAACACAATGGAAACAGGTGATCTTGTTATTATAATGTTGCTCATTGTAGAGGCTTTGTTGCGTACCAATTGCACAGCAGTCGCATTAACCCCATTCTCAATTTGCATGGCTCGGTTGACAGCATTTTTGCCTTGGGAAGAAGGCTGTCTCTTCAAGCACTGCTCCACAGAGTTGAGTTCATGACTCAAGCTGACTACCCCAATCTAAACCAGTACAGCACTGAAGAAGCAAAGTGGAGGTGCAATGTTTTCAATGTAACATTAAAACAAGTCCATCTCTCAGGCAGATGAAAAAAAGTCCCATATCTACTCTCTCAAAGGAGTGTAGAGAAGTCCTGAGTCAATATTTATTCCTCATTCCGTGTCACAAAAACAGACTACTTGGTCATTACTACATTGCTGCTTATGGGAACTTGTTCAAAGGTTTCTGCATCTCCTACTTTATAACAGTGACTACAGCTCAGTACTTTATTTGTTGTAGGACATTCTAGAACTCTTTATGGTCTTGAAAGGTTGTATCAAGTCTGCCCCATGGTAAGAGGAAAGTCATTCAAACCAAATAATTGCAACAAGGTCAGCCAGCTGGACCTCATAGAATATGAGTTCCATGAATGGGCTTTTAAACTGGTTCAATCAGGAAGCCCTGGCCAACAAAAAAGACTGAGTGTCAGGGACAATGACACTCCAGTGCCTCACTCTGTAAGAGACAGTACTATTGTCAAGGACAAGTCACGTGAAAATAAAGGGAGACTTGGAGATGGGACACTGGCCCTTGGAGAGTAGACCAGAGGTCTACTGACACTGTGGAACAACACCTGACCACAAGAGATTCACTTTAGCAGGGAAGTAGTGGCATAAAATTGGGCAAAGGAAATCAATTATTAATCAGCAAAATCATATGTTGGAACATGTGATAATATGATTGCACAAATAATGATTCTGTGCAAAAACAAGAGTTTAATTCATTTTTTTTTGATTGAAATTCTTTTCTTTATCTCCTTTTTCAAATGTAATTTTCTTTCAAGGTGGTAGTAAACACTGTGAGCTGAATAATAAATTAAGCTTCAACTCCACCAAAATATATCAAGTCACTAATACTTAGGTGTGGATTACTCATAATAAAAAGATTAATTAATGCGGATGGCAAAGTAGAAAGTTTAGCCATGTTATTACAGGAGAATGTGGATCATTTATAAAGTCAACAAAAGAATAAATGATCCCTTTGAGAAATAAAATCCCTTCCAAAATTGGTGGATATGTTCTCAGGAATATGTCACAAAAGCAAAGTAGAATTTATGCAAACCGGATCATTTGTTGCAAATGCTAAAGACAGAAAACATTAAGGTCTTAAATAGCTAACTCGCCCTTAAAGGAGACTCTTCCACAGAAAACTACTAGTTAAGCTCCTCCACCGTATAGTGAAGAAAGACAGTATTTGATTTACAAATTAAGTCTGTTTCCTGTTGAATGAGTTGAACTGAGCTGGGCAGTTAGGTGAGGCGGTTCAATTGGATTGCTTGTCTTCGAAGCAGTCATTTAGAAACAACAGTTGGATGACAACAGGCTTCTGCAAAAGTACACTTAATCTGTGCTGACCTAGGAATTGTCACTGATCCCATGAGGAACTTGTAGCAAACTTGCACTGACCTGGAAACTTCAGTTTTCTATACATTTTTGCCACCAGTGTAAATTTCTCAATCGGTTTCAAATGAAGGGTGCAATTTCCCCTTCCATGGAGGTAGTGAGGAAGGTGGCGAAACGGGGAAATAATTGGCAAATTTGACCTGGAGAGATACTTGCCCATGTCTTGCTACCTCAGCAATTAGGTTTTGCTTAGAAGATCCATTGGGTACCTTCTAAACTTGCAAACAATTAAGAAACTTAAGCGGACAATTAATGGTTATTTAAGGAACCCAACTTGCCACCAACCCAATTACCTGCCTTCCCTACATATGGGAAAAGTGAATGATTTCTCAACAGGGAAACAAGGTGACCTGCATGCCAGGTTTTGGATGCCTTCTACTTGCCCCAATCTAGGGCCAAGTAGGGGTAAGGAGGTGGCCACTGTGAGCCAACCTTCTAGCCCTGTCTCTGACCCATGCAAACTCCATCTACCCACAAAACCTGAAAGAAAAAGATTTACCTTCTCACCTGTGTAACCCTAAAGCTCCCCAGCCCTCCAGTGATGTAAAGACAGTTTTTATATTTTTTGTATGGGAAAAGTAATTTTTAAAATCCAAAGATTGTTGAAGGATTGCTGCACTTTTAAAAACAAGTTACCTGATACTTGCTGCAAGTGCTGTTTACACAGCTATTGGTTCAAGCAGTAAGGAAAGCCTAGTTACAGATGAGCTGGAGCCGAGGGGCTGTGTACAAATGGAGGTTTGGACAGCAATAAACAGCTGATTGGTCTGTGAAAAATTGATGACAAAGGCCTCCTCCCTGCCGTCAACTATGCTACTGGTTCTCAGGTAGCTAAACAGGTTGGGGGTATGAATGTTTGGGTTAGAAGCCACTGGACCACTGAAAGGAAAGGGGCTGTTTTTGCTTTACAGTAAAAAGCATCTCAAGCCCGAAAAGAGGCATTTATTTCCCCTCAACAGTCGCTGTAAGCTGTAACTTTCAATTAATATGTCGGTATGAACCAGTCACTCTGTGCCTCCTACAAGTATTTGGGATGGAAGATCAAGAAGCATCATTCTGATAACAAAAGGCACTTCTCACCAAATCCTGTGGACAGAGACCACTGAACTGCCTTCCCAGTCTTTCCCTCTGCTCATAACACCTATATTTTTTGTGTCTGTCCAAGTCTGTCTGTAAGTCTGTGTAGAGGGGGAGTTATAGAGTCATTGTCACAGACTTATACAGCATGGAAACAGACTCTTCAGTCCAAACAGTCCTTGCCAACCATAATCCCAAAGTAAACTAGTCCCTCCTACCTGCGCTGGGCTCATATCCCTCTAAATATTTCTTATTCATGTAATTATCTAAATGTGTTCTAAACGTTATAACTGTAGCCACATCCACCACTTCCTCTGGAAGTTCATTCCACACACGAACCACTCTCTGTGTAAAAAAGTTGCCCCTCACGTCTTTTTAAAATCTTTCTCCTTTCACCTTAAAACATGCCTCTAGTCTTGAAATCCCCCCATCCTAGAGAAAAGATTCCTGCTACACACCTTGTCTATACCCCTCATAAACTTCTATAAAGTCACCCCTCAACCTCCTACATTCCAGTGAAAAAGGTCCCACCCTATCCAGACCCTCCCTGTAAATGAAAGCCTCCATTCCCAACAACATCTTGATAAGTGTCTTCTAAACCCTCTCCAGCTTAATAATATCTTGCTTATAACAGGGAGACCACAACTTAACATAGTATTCCAGAAGAGGTCTTACCAACGTTCTATACAACCTCAACATGACATCCCAACTCCTTTACTCAAGTGAGCAATGAAGCCAAGCATGCTAAACGTCTTCTTAACCTTCCTGTCTACCTGTGATGTAAAATTCAAAGAATTATGTACCTGAAGCCCCAGATCTCTCTGTTCTACAACACCACCCAAGACCCTACTTTTAATTGTTTAAGAACATAAGAACTAAGAGCAGGAGTAGGCCTTCCGGCCCTTCGAGCCTGCTCCGCCATTCAACAAGATCATGGCTGATCTTTTCGTGGACTCAGATCCACTTACCCATGCTCTCACTGTATCCCTTAACTCCCTAATTGTTCAAAAAAAAATCTACCTTAGCTTTAAAAACATTTACTGAAGTAGCATCAACTACTTCACTTGGCAAGGAATTCCACAGATTAACAACCCTCTGGGTGAAGAAGTTCCTTGTCAATTCAATCCTAAATCTGCTCCCTCTAATCTTGAGGCTATGCCCTCTTGTCCTAGCTTCACCTGCCAGTGGAAACATCCTGTCTACTTCTATCTTATCAATTCCCTTCATAATTTTATATGTTTCTATAAGATCCTCCCTTCAATCTTAATCTTCTCAATCTCAATCTTCAATCTTCTGAATTCCAATTAATGCCTGCCCTTGTTTGTTTCAGCAAAATGCAATACCTCACATTTATCCAAATTAAATTCCATCTCCCACTCCTCAGCCATTGACCTAATTGATCAAGATCTCTTTGTAATCTTAGATAACCTTCTTCACTGTCCATTATACCGCCAATTTTGGTGTCATCTGCAAACTTACTAACCATGCCTTTTATACTGCCTTCTAAATCATTAATGTAGATGACAAACAAAAGTGGGCCCAGCACCAATCCCTGTGTAACACTGCTGATAACAGGCCTCCAGTCTGAAAAACAACCCTCCTCCACCATCACTCTCCATCTCCTGCAAGCTCATCCTGAATCCCATGTGATCTAACTTTACAATGCGGAGCCTTGTCAACAGCTTTATTAAAGTCCAAGTAAACAATGTCTTTCACTCTGCCCTCATCAATCTTCTTGGTTACTTCCTCAAAAATCTCAGTCAAGTTTGTGAGACACGATTTCCCTTGCACCAAACCATGCTGACTAACGCTAACCATTCCTTGCCTCTCAAAATGCATATAAATCCTATCTTTCAGAATTACTTCCTACAACTTACCCACCACCGAAGTCAGACTCGCAGGTCTATAGTTCCCAGGCTTCTCTTTACATCCATCCTTAAACAAAGGCAAACAAAAGCAACTCACCCGTAGTTATAGATGATACAGGTATTTCTGCAAGGGGACCCACAATTTCCTCCCTAACTTCTCACAGTGTCCTGGGATACAATAGATCAGGTTCTGGAGATTTATCTACTTTGCATTTTCTAAGACCTCCAACATTTCCTTTTCAGTAATGTGAACTATTTTCAAAACATCAATATTTATTTCCGTGAGTTCCCTAGCCTCGATTTCTTTCTCCACAGTAAAAACTGACAGGAAATATTCATTTACTATTTCTCTCATCTCCTGAGATTCAACACAAAAATGACCTCTTTGATCTCTGAGGCCCTACTCTCTCTCTAGTTGCTCTCTTGCTCTTTAAGCACTTCTTGAATCTCTTTGGATTATCCTTAGCCTTACCTGCTAAGGTTATCTCATATCCCCTCTTTGCCTTCCTGATCTCCCTCTTAAGAACGCCCCTACACTCTATACTGTTCAAGACATTCATTTGAACCCAGTTATTGATATTTAACATATAATTATTTTTAATTCTTACGGACTCAATATCTTTATTCATCCGTTGTTCCCTAATCCTACCAGCCTTACCTTTCACTGTAACAGGAACATACTGACTTTGAACTCTTGTTATCACACTTTTGAAAGCCTCCTACTTATCAGTTATCCCTTTACCTGCAAGCAGTCTATTCCAATCAACTTCTGTAGGTTCCTGTCTCATATTATTAAAATTTGCCTTAAGCAAATTAAAAACTTAAATGTTAATGGAAGACTAATCCTTTTCTAAAACTATTCTAAAACTAACTGAATTATGATCACTAGATCCAAGTGTTCCCCTACTATCACTTCGGTCATTTGCCCTGCCTTATTGCCCAAGTGAAGGTCAAGTTTTGCTCCTTCTCTAGTAGGAACAATTACATATAGATAGAGAAAAATTTTTTGAATACATTCAACAAATTCTTCATCCAAACCTTTAACACTGTGGTCGTCCCAGTCAATGGCCAGAAAATTAAAATCACCTATTACAACATTATTACTCTGATATGTATCTGAGATCTCTCTACATATTTGTTCCTCAATTTCCCTCTGGCTACTGGGGTGAGGAGAGGGGGAGGCTACAGTACAATCCCGTCAAGGTGATCATTCCTTCCTTATTTCTAATTTCAACCCATATGTTTTCACTGGACAAACTTTTAGAAGTATCTTATCTGATTACAGCAGTAATGTTTTCCTGAATCAAAAGCGCCACTCTCCCTCCTCTTTTGCCTAATTTCCCAACCTTCCCATAACACCCGAAACCTAGAACACTGAGCTGGCAGTCCTGTCCATCCCTCAGCCAAGTTTTTGTAATAGCTATGATGTCCCAATCCCATGCTCCCAAATATGCCCTGAGTTCATTAGCCCTACCTACAAGACCCCTTGCATTGAAATAAATGCAGTTTAATTCTTCAGGGGAACTTCGTCTGACTTGGTCTTGACTATCTTTTCTAATTAACTTGTTCTTTTCAGATTCAGAACTATCTTCATCTATCTTTCTATTTACTCTGCTACTTAGGATCCCTCCAAACCCCTCTCTAATAGTTTACAGCCTCCCCTAACAGAACTAACAAATTTCCTACTCGGATATTAGTCCCCTTCCAGTTCGGGTGAAGCCTATCCTTTTTGAAAAGGTTTTTTTTGCTCCAAAAGGGATCCCAATGATCCAAGAAGCTGAATCCCTGAACATCACACCATCTCTTCAGCCCCTGATTTATCTCCTTTATCCTTCTATTCCTTCCTTCATTTGAGCTTCAGACCAGGAGTAAACTGGAGTCTACTACTTTTCAGGATCTGTTTTTTAATCTTCTACTTAAGCTCTTATATTATTCACTCTGTAAAGCCGTAATCTTTTCCCTAACTATGTCATTCCTACCAATATGTACATAACTTCTGACTTCTTACTCTCTGCTTTAACAATATACTTCAAACATTTTGAGACATCCTTAATCCTGGCACCAGGAAAGCAACATACTATACTAGATTCACGCTCACTGCCACAGAATCTCCTATCTGTGCCCCTGACAGGACAGTGCCCGATAACAATTATTCTTTTAAATTTTGTCAAAACCTGCCTAACGTAAGATTCATTCTTAGCACCCAAGATCTGACTGACTGTTCTGTTTTCTTCTGACAGACTATCCCTTTCAACAGTTTTATAAGTGGGTTAGAGTTTTAACTAATAGCAACATCGTCGGTTTATCTGTAGTAAGAATATTTATTTCTAGTGAATAGAATTTTTGTTAACTACAAAAACTTGATCCATGCTTTCCATCAACTTGGGTATAAAAGACAGGTTAAGTTGGGGAATTCTGTATTCCTTTTAAAATCATTTAAGTTTTGTAATGATTCCAGGAATAGCGGGCTTAATTTCCAACGTTACCCTATAACAGAGACATGTAGCAGCTGGAATTGCCAGACTCTGATTGACTGCTAGCTTCTAGTTATGCGGAGCTTCATCTTTGAGACCTGCAATTCACAGAAAGCTTGCTGGTGAGCTCTAAATAAGCTCATTGGAGCTCAATGTATCAAACTTTCTCATTGGTGGAGGCAAAGAGTCAGTCACCATTGTGCACTCCTGCTTCCACACACAGCCTGAAAAATGTAAAAGTTCAGCCAAAGCTATACTCAATTGTCACAAGGAGCTTTCAGAACAATACAGATGTTTTATCTCATGTTTTAGCAATGTATCATTTTCAACGAGTCTCATGGAGGGCTTTTCTCCACACGCCTCGCAAGTTTTCTCATACTATCGACCTAAACTCACCTCAGTAACTTCTCATGCATTGCTAACCCGATTCTCCCACTTGCCATAGTCAAAAGTACTCACTCAAGCCAGGAATATAATCCTAATTCCTTTGCCTCCGCCGCATCTGCTCCCAGGATGAGACATTCCAATCCCGCACATCTCAAATGTCCTCATTCTTCAAGGACCGCAACTTCCCCCCAACAGTGGT
>JAHRHZ010000183.1:860450-887748 GCA_024137785.1 Ginglymostoma cirratum | reverse complement strand
GAGAACGCCCTCGACCGTGTCTCCCGCATTTCCCGGAACACATCCCTCACGCCCCGTCCCCGCAACAATAATCAAAAAAGAATCCCCCTCGTCCTCACATACCACCCCACCAACCTCCGGATCCAACGCATCATCCTCCGACACTTCCGCCATCTACAGTCAGACCCCACCACCAAAGACATCTTTCCCTCCCCACCCTTATCTGCCTTCCGGAGGGACCACTCCCTCCGCGACTCCCTTGTCCGCGCCACACTCCCCTCCAGCCCCACCACACCCGGCACTTTTCCTTGTAACCGCAGGAAGTGCTACACCTGCCCCCACACCTCCTCCCTCACCCCAATCCCAGGCCCCAAGAAGACATTCCACATCAGGCAGAGGTTCACCTGCACATCTGCCAATGTGGTATACTGCATCCGCTGTACCCGTTGTGGCTTCCTCTACATCGGGGAAACCAAGCGGAGGCTTGGGGACCGCTTTGCAGAACACCTGCGCTCAGTTCGCAACAAACAACTGCACCTCCCAGTCGCGAACCATTTCAACTCCCCCTCCCATTCCTCAGATGACATGTCCATCCTTGGCCTCCTACAATGCCACAGTGATGCCACCCGAAGGCTGCAGGAACAGCAAATCATATTCAGCCTGGGAACCCTGCAGCCCAATGGCATCAATGTGGATTTCACAAGTTTCAAAATCTCCCCTCCCCCAACCGCATCCCAAAACCAGCCCAGCTCATCTCCACCTCCCTAACCTGTTTTTCCTCTCACCCCAAGCCACACCCCCATCTCCTATCTACTAACATCATCCCGCCCCCTTGACCTGTCCGTCCTCCCTGGACTGACCTATCTCCTCCCTACCCCCCTACCTACACTCACCTTTACTGGCTCCATCCCCGCCTCTTCGACTTGTCTGCCTCCTCTCCACCTATCCTCTCCTCTATCCATCCTCTATCCGCCTCCCCCTCTCTCCCTATTTATTTCAGAATCCTCTTCCCTTCCCCCATTTCTGATGAAGGGTTTAGGCCCGAAACGTCAAGTTTTCCTGCTCCTATGATGCTGCTTGACCTGCTGTGTTCATCCAGCCCCATGCTTGTTATCTCGGATTCTCCAGCATCTGCAGTACCTTTTATCTCTAATATAATGGCATTCCTGGTTCGAGCCATCTTGAAACCTCAGCAGTACACCAGGTCAAGTGCTGCCAGTCTGGAATTGCCCTTCACTATCAATGTAGTGGCACAGCAGCTACAAACAAATGTTTCTCATGGCACACAGGTGGTAGAGTTGACATTCCTTGCACTTACAAATTGCATGTTCCTTTAACTGCTTACCTGCCTTTAGCCAATCCTATGCTACAATCCAAATCAGTATACTCTTTCTCCGTGTCCACTGTAGCCCAACATCTTATCATTGTTCAGCTCCTGTTTCCCCCCATAGTCCAAAGATGTGCAGGCAGGTGGATTGGCCATGCTAAGTTGCCCATAGTGTTCAGGGATGAGTAGCTTGGGTGGGCTATAGGGGGATGGGTCTGGGTGGGATGCTCCGAGGGTCGGTGTGGACTGGTTGGGCCGAAGGGCCTGTTTCCACACTGTAGGGATCCTATGGTGATGATGATGATGACACCAACACATACAGGGAAGCTTTCAGTCACCTCAGAAATTTCACTTTTATTTACAAACACTAAACTCACACAGAAATCAAACAAGCAGAAGCTGATTTGCCACTCAGAACAGAAACTAATAGAATAGAATAGAACTGAACAGAATAGAATATAATAGAGATTTATTGTCATGTGTGTTTTTACCAAAAAAATACAGTGAAAAAGTACACCATGGCACCTAGATTAATAACAGAAGTCATAAATAAGAAGAAAAACAGTAAAAGTTCATCACAGTTCGATTAAAGGCTCCTGGGTTCGAGTTACGCTGCAAAACTGGGCCAAAGCCACCACGCAGAGCTGGGCTGAGACTGCAATGCCGGCTCTGATGCCCTGCCACATCATGACCATCACACAGGGCTATTGAAAAACCCGGAAGCCGTCTCCGAAGCAAGGTCGAGACCTCCATCCAAGACAAGATCTCTATGCCAGAACTAGACTGTCATGCTGGGCTACTGGAATACCTGGAAGCCACTGAAGAAAGCCTCCACATTGGGGCAAGACCTCCATGTTGGGACAAGAACACTCCAGGCCAAGACCACAGCTCCTGGACAAAACTACCACACCAGGAGACTGCCCCTCCTGGTTGAGGCTGCCACACCAGGAAACTGCTCCTCCTGGTTGAGACTGCCACACCAGGAGATTGCCCCGTCAGGTGCCAGGCCTATACCGCCATTCCGGGACACTGGAAGCCACCCCATTGCTGGCCCTGGGCCGGGAGAAGACGCCTTCCATCAAAGTCGTTAAAAGAAGGTAAGATATCATAACAAATGGAATCATTTTTAAAAAAGCAATGAAAGAAAATAAAATAAAGCCGATGAAGTAGACAAGCTGAGGAGCTCACAAGTTTCACTGCGACTCTGTTGCCATCTTGAAAAAAAATTGCCTGCATGTCGAGCACCAACAATTCTACAGCCAATGAGTGATGACAGCACCCAGTTCTCATCAACTGGACCTGGAAGTCAATTAAGTCCTGTAGCAATTCAGCTGCATTCCATCATGCACAAGGTCGTGCTTAATGTCCTCATCCTCATCAGAACAAGTGCCCCTGCTCTCCCAATTTATCACCATCCATTACATCCCCTTATTGCCCTGTCCCGTTGTGCAGAGCACAGCAGGCTAGGATTATGCAGCACCTTCTATCTGGAACAAGGCTCCTCCAAAATGAGACCAGCAGCCAAACCTAACCTTCAGCAGGCCTATCATTTGCTCCACCATCACCTCGGTTGAAAAATGAGCTGCACTGTATCTGTGCTCTTTGGCAGTCAGGGATTGCATAACGGAGTCAACAGCCATGGTCACAGTTGCTAGTCCTTGTCTCCCAGTAACCAGCCTTATAAGGAAACTGACTCTCAAATGTATGAAAATTCTCAAGGATACATGCATTATGGCAGCTTCCAGGTTACCAGGCACAAATCTGTAAGAAGTAGAACCTATGAACATAGATCACTTGCGCACTAATGGAGTTGAACCCTTTACTGTTAATGAAGGCAGTTGCGTTATGATATGGCTCTGTGAATCCTCTTGCTCAGGCTCATCATGGGGAAATGAGATGAAGGGTTGTGATCTGACACAAATGATATTGGTCGAAGTGACCCGAGACATCCTCAGCCTGTGTGAGTACTGTGTCTTGCTCATCCAGAGGAAATGGCATCAGGGAGAAAAGACTCAGGCCTCCTGTTCATCCTAAGAGGCCTTCCAACTGCTATCTCTTCACGTGATGGCAATCCTTCATTTGCTGGAGGTTGCTGCTGGTCCTGGGTGCATAGGTTCCTCTTCCATTTCTCTGCACCTTCGTTGCATCACAGCAACAGTGACAATAAACACTGGTGTGGCTAGATCCATTAGTCACACTTCCAATAAACCTGAGGTTCTTACTGATATGAACAGTCAGTATTTGCATCCCTTAGAAATGAAGGCTAAACATACTCCTCTATACAATAGGAGATGGGATATTGAGACAAGGAGGGCATGACTCATCTTGACATTTTATCACGTGACAAATAAGCAGTAGAGAATTTAAGTGATGCATGAGTAATGAACCCTTCTCCATTCAACCCCTCATCACCACACCCGAGAGAGCCTTGCATTATATTTACAGTTCAGGTTAAGAGGAAATCAATTCCATAACCCTCTGCACCACTGGAGGTCTTGCATTAGTTGTGCACATTGTGACCTGCAGGCTCCTCTTTTATGGTTTCCTGTGATTACGTTTGATTCACAGAGATGTCTATCATCAATCTGCAAGAACCAATGACATGGAAAAAGTTGCTTCTGACCAGCATTTGCACCCCACACACTTGTGCAATGCATGCATTTAACATGCACAATGATATGATTGCAAGTAAGTTTAACCTACACCCTTGAAGTGCATGAATGATACAACTGCCCCATGAAGAGCCTTCCATTGTTCAGAAATGGAGCCCACATCTTTGGTCGGCATGGTCACTTCCATTTTGCATTAATAGGTTGTAATTAGCACGACATATCATGAAAGGCAATGCAGGTCATGGTCAACATCATAAGTTTCAGGCTCAGCCTGATCAGCATGTTCACCCCAGGCTTGAATCTCCACATCCCTTTCTGCCTTGCACTCCCTGGATAGTCCGGCTCCACTAAACTCCCACAAGTTCTTATCCAACACCTTGAACTATGACTCTAATTCTCATCCCTATCCTCTGAGCTCTGTCACTACAGTTCGGTGAGCATTCCATTTCCTCCCCTGCGATATCAGTTCCCTCTTAAATATCCAATCTCCTTCTTTCACCACCATCTTACCCTCCAAATTTCCAGGACTGAATTGCACTACCAGATACGCCATGATGGTGCAGAGATTCACGTGTCAAATGCCAGCATCAGTGGTCGTGGCGTATATGCCCTGAGACACTGCTTGCTGGGTGTCCAAGGAAGAGCCAGTTACCCATTCTGATTTTAATGTCAAAAAGTCTTGGCATCTCCTTTTGATCCGGTGGGTGGAAGAGTAGGAAAGAGCATATTAATGAAGTGGTATTAAGTAATAATAAAGGTGAAAATGAGCAATAATTTATGTTACTAGGCGCTCACCACTCACAAAAGTCTTGTCTCAACGTCCAGAACCTAGTTGGAAAATGCGACTTCTCGCTCTCAGGTCAAAAAAATCCTTACTTACCTTGTCACATGATTCTCACAAATTCATCGCCACAGCCCACAACATTTACAGCCTTGGAAGATTCCATCTATAATTTCGTTTGGCAGTGTTTCCCGCCTTTTAAACCCCAATTTCAGTAGACATATATGAGCAAACAACGCCAAAAGTTTCTGAAGCTCAGATCTCTTATTTCAAACACATTCTTGAACTTTATGAACTTTCTCTGGATCCCAGAAGGGGGCACATTGGAAGCAAGTAAACTGATTACAGAACTTGAATTCTGAGTGCAGAACGAAAGTGTGCAAATACAGGATGCACAAGTCTCAAGATGAAACTAAAGAAAGAAGACATTGTTTTGCATCTTAAGCAGTCAATCCTGTGTCAATTCTCTTCCTGGGATAAGCCGAAAGGAAGTTCAAGATTATAGAGTTAATACAGGTAGAAACAGTAATAAGATATTCCAAGAGTTCATTTAATCCCAGGACTACTGGCTATGGTCAAATGTAGCTTTGTGATCTGCTTGATTAATGCCTGCTCAAAAACAGCGTCCCTAAGATTTGCTATGAGTGCATTGTGCATTCATCGATGACTCCCATTCAGTTCTAACGTTTTACAAATCAAAACAGTGATAAGATACCTACCTTAAAAAATAACTTGCAAGTATAGTCAGTATTGTTGCCCTCTGTAGTTTTACTGTTTGTATAAAGTCTGTCCCACAGGGTGAGCCAAAGGGAACAGTTTCTACCTCTGCTTCTGGTTAGAATGATGACACACAAAAATGAATAAATCTCCTGTCGCTTGTTAATCAATCCTGTTAACTTTGTCTACAGCCCTAATTCTGTTGTGAAGTTATGCAGTAATGTTTCAAGTTTTACGAGCACGTATTACACTTTATTGTTAGCTCACTAGCTGAAACCACAGACCACCCTCTAACCTCAGCTCACTAGATAATTTTCAGACAAATAAACAAGATACCAAATTCTAGGCTGATAATTTCCATAGAAAAAATGTTAGTCTTGTAAGTTACATAGGTCTGATTCTAACCAGAAATCAATTGAGTGTCATCCAGTTTCATGGAGGGTTTCTCTCCACAAGGATCTCACACGATCAGCTCACACTTACTCCATTAACTGCATACCACACCTCTATGGTGTCCTTCTCATCCAACGCTAGCCTGATTCTTCCATTCCCTATAGTTGGAAGCACGTGCCACTCATGGAGTGCTCTTGGATCCCCGGAACTGGCACCATAAAAGGCTATTGGGCTCCGAGATTAGCACTGGCAGTCTGGCATTGCCCTGTGTGGTTCATAACATTTGACTCAGACATTGCTAGCATGATAAGGGAAAATTGCCGCATCGCTTTGCAGGCATGGACCCGGATGGGTTATGCAGAGGAAGACCATCAGCATCTCCCAGAAGGTCACAACACCAAGGCCTGCCAGTCAGGTCTAAGGCTGCATCGCGTCAGTATGGTCTCAACCATCAAGGGGAATGCCCAGCAATGCCACAGGAACGTCAATGACCTCCTCCATTCTGTCAGGCTAAATGCCTCCATCTTCTCTCAGTTCCCTCACACTCACTCTATCTCGTCTACTGCAGCGCACCTCCCACCATGAATCATAGCCAATCATTCTCATTATTACATGCAATCATTTCCTGGACTCACTCTCGTCCACCCAATCCCTGTGACTATGAAACCTGCATGGCCTCTGCACCTTCTCACTCACTAGTGACAACTCATACTAACATACTTTTAGCATATATCCTGTCATGTCCTCTCAGAAATTTACTAGTTAGGTACTGGGAAACTTTAGCAGCTGGGTTTCCTTCCTCCTTCTGTTGTGTATATCTCTCTCTTACACATACATTAACATGTCCCATGCCCCAAGTATTCCTGTTCTCATTTTTCTCAGTCAAGGGACTTTCAGTTTCAGTTGTGAAGGAACATCAATGTGAAATTTTACGCTTTTATTCCCCTTTTCTGATCCTGACTGACCTACTGTGTATCTCCAGCAAAATATGTTTTCATACTGGGTGGCTAAGTTATCCCCTGTGCTGTAATAGGACACATATGTTTTCATTAAAAATCTACAATGCACAGACTTTGTGGTGATGAGGTGCTGTGGGTACTGCATAACATCAGGTGGTTTTGAACCGGATACAATGGAGTTGTGTTTCCACTTGCATATTGCTCTCATTACTTCGCATTTTTTTTTTATAACATAGACAAAACATACCATTACCATCTCACCTCAATTTAGGCGTACATTAGGCAAAAAAAGTGAAAAGTACACTTCAGCTTTAATCTAACATACGGACTGTCAAACAAATGTTTCACCATAAACAAATTGACTGTTTGTAAGGACACAGACACCTAACCTCCTCTGAAGGTTAGAAAAATACTTTTTTAAGGAAGCTAACTTTTTAAAGGATATTAAGTGAATTCTATACAGAGACTTGAATATTAAAGCAGGTACTACAAAAACTAAGAAACGTTTGTCAGCAAAGTACAAACAACAAAAGGGCATTCTAAAAAAAACCTTAAATGGTTCTGCATTGCAGACCACCTCTCTTGCAAACACACGATAGTTGACTAGCCCTTGCGCAATAGGCAATAAAGCTTGGTTCCTCATGTCTTGAGAACTATCTACGCCAAACTTGCAGTATCTGACACGCCAAGAGGAAGGTCAGAGGTGATGCTGTTGCAGGAAGATCGCCCAAGCACCAATGATTGTAACATGAGCTGCCAGTCTGCGGACTTCCGTGCCATACTTGCACTGGGCTCTTCAGTCATGAGAGAAACGACAGAAGACACTGAAATAATGTGCAGCTTGAATTACTCAAACAGCAAGATGTCTAACACGATTCTACCTTTGAACAAATGCAGTGCTTTAAAAAAATACTACGCCACAGCAACATTCAAATCAACATCAGACTTGGCTTGTCATCAGTTCTTTTGTAGAGTCATCTAGACTCAAAATGTTAACTTGCTCTCTCTCCAAGGATGCTGCCTAACCTACTGGATTTCCAGAATGCTTTATTTTTGCTATTTTAACGAGGCATGGATAGGCAGGTGCAGGACAATAAGGCAACTCCATCAGGATGAGGATGTTTTAACTCCCTGGGACTTAAATAGTTCTTTAATGAAACAAAGAAATGCAGATGCCGGAGATTTGAAACAAAAACAGTAATTGCTGGCAAAACTCAGCAAATCTGGTAGCATCTGTGGCAAGAAAGTAGAGTTAACATTTCAAGTCTGGTGATTCTTCATCAGAACTTAAATAATTCTATTCTGTTTGCATGTTTGATATTGGGGTTATACACTTGATCTTGGGGCCCTGTGCCAAGGAAGCAAATAATCACTCAGAAAGAATACCCAGTTTTAATTAATTTTTTGTGAACCCTGTTGGAAAGTGTGCAAGAATCAATTGAGCGAGGATGGGATCAGGGTTCCCACAGAATTTCACTAAAGAAGAATGACCACTTGGCAATACACCAGAAAGGGAATTTCTCCATATTGTGAAAAACTACATGTTCAAAGAGAGAAAGCTAGCATGAAAGGTCAATAGAAACAGTAAAATGAAGGTTGAATTTTGTCCTACCTTTGGTTTTTGTAAGAGAAGTCCCTTTCTTCTTCATTTACAGCTCTGTTAAGCTATAGATTTTTCCTTTCCTGCCTTGTAACTGTTAGTCTCACCTACCAGTATTTTCTGCCTACCTGCTAAGGCTTTGATACGTGAGCGTTCAAAGAGTCGTGCAGAGCTGTTTTCATTGTCCCACTCCTCCTCGTTGGCGTCCCAGCGATTATTTATGTCATTATACTGCTGCTGTATCTCAATGCTGTCATAGTCTGTCGCTGTTGACATTGTGCTGCTCATCCTTTAGGATAACTTGCAGTCCCTGATCACAGCTAGAAAACAAGAGATTTGTTCAGTCACAAACATAAGTGCACAACCTCAGGCACAGTCAGAAAAATCACCACATTAGCTGCTTTTGTGTCTCAAATGAGACAGGTGGAGCAGGTGGGTAGCAGGTTTTATCTCTGAGTTACTGAGGATTGTTCCCCGACTCATAGAGGCATGGATAGAATCAGTTATACTTGTTATGCCTCCACAGTTTAACATGCCGTAAGTTCATAAGCGAAGGATGGAGATAGACAGCAAGGTAGCCATGGACCCATAACTCAGCAAAAGTCAATGCAACAATTATACAAGCAGAGGAATTTATTTGTAAATCCAAGCATTTATGATACAGACTTAGAAATTCATTCTGGAGTGGTATCGTTCAACAACAATAGTTGCACACATGTATAGAAACCCATGCTGCACGCTGCCAAAATAACTGTACGAGTGGAGCGCGATGTAGGAATTAAACAGGAGCCACATTACAGTCTTCACCTTTCATACAAATTCATTCAGTCTTGTGAAACTGTTGCATATTACTTTTCAATTCAGTTTGGGGGTTGGGTGATCCAGTAGATGGTTCACAATGTTCCTTCAGGTCTGCCTAACCCAGGCCAATGATTCAAAGTTCTTCATGTATTCTCTTTCTTGGCTGGCTATATACATAACATGTTTTATGCAGTTTAAATATAGCCTGGAGGGCTACAGGCAAAGACTCAAACTAGCACTAATGCATACCACATTCAAAAAATATATTAGACAAACAGCATGAGCAAATGTAAATGTCGTACATCAGAATTAAAACACATTATAGGCCTTAAGATGCTGTCTGCATCTATGGTGCTTCACATTCAACTACGTACTACATCTTGACAAGGACAAAAGAAAATTAAGAATCCTGCATTTCATTCTCTATTCAGCACTCACACACAGTTTACCCAGCATTGGGGGCAATGACATAAAATATCACCTTGTAGCTCTGATCCTTTGTAGCATAATTTTCAGTGTACTGCAATAAAAGGTTAAATTAATTGCGTGAACAGCTATTTAAGAGGATTCAAGGACCTGAAATATTATCTCGAAAGTATTTGTATGACTATTTTGGAAAAGTAAATCAAAGATACACACATAGAATATTAGGAAACAGAGTAGGTTATTCAGCTTCTCAAGGCTGTTCAACCATTCAATAAGATCATTGCAGATCTGACTGTGGACCCAACTCCACATTCCCACATACCCTGATAGTTTCATGACTAACAAGAGAGTCAAAGACTATCTGCCTCTGCCGTAAAAATATTTAATGACTCTGCTTTCACCACTTTCTGAGGTGGAGAGAGAAAGAATCATTCCCAGACTACGTATTAAATCCAAACCACATGATGAAAACCGCTGATTCACAGGAACGACACTTATTTTGTTGCTGCTCACAGGTCTACTGTATAGTTCTGCAATATGAATTGAATGAATTAGCTTTATTGTCATATATACTCACATGAGTGCAGTGAAAAGTTTACAAGTCGCCACTTACGGCGCCACCTTAGATACAAAACTACCTAGGTACAGATTCTTGAGTACAATTATTAGGAAAAAAAATTAGAAAAATAAAGAAATAAAAAGTCCAGCATTACAGACCTTCAAAAGTACAAAATCATAGAAATAAATTAGAAAAATAAAGAAATACTAAGTTTTGAATAACAGAATATTTGCTTTGTATTACAGATTTCCAGACTGAAAGGAAAGAAAAGTCTACTAATTTTTCCGCAATTTATCATTTTGCTATAATCGGAGTGTTTGCACAATCAACACTGAATCACACAGTCTGGAACAAGCAGAGGGCCTGGTTATGGTGAAACTAGTTCATCACCAACACATTACATACACCACACGAATTTCTGTCAGATGCTGGACGAAAGGTTATTTCTAAACACTGGACTGGAAGGAGGAGAAAAAGTTCCAGAGCCACAACTTTAGTTTGGACTTTGCTGTGTGACTTAAGTAATTTAACTGACATGAGTTATTTGAAGCAGTAAACTGAGAAAAACTGAGAAGTCTCCCTTTACAACTGATTATCCACACTACCATTTAGAATGGAAAACCATGCATAAACAAGCCTATGAAAGTTCCAATAAATGATGTTAACATTCTCCACGCTTTATCTGTGTGGGTCAATTTGGTTTGTCTCTAAGTCAGTAGATTTCTCAACTGGTCTGTTGTAACTGTCACATTCTGCTGTAGAAAAGAAAAACATTGAAAACAGCATGAAAGGTAATGTAAGAAACCCAACCAAGCAAGTCAGTGTTGTTAGTACTACATCAGTTTGCCTGGATACAATTTCAAACTTTCAATACACTTCTGGCTGAGAGGTATGTCGCTGGGTGAAACTACTTCGCAATACTATTCTGCAGCAATTCCTCAACTGACCAAGTCAACCCGCCAACAAGGAGCACTTATTTCTCATGCAATATAAACTGTTTCCTCTATATTTTGGTATTCTTGCATCACTGCTGATGACTGCACGAAGAAAAACTTCGACAGCATTTCTCTTTTTCAAAAAGAGAAGGTGACACTTGGAGGATTAAATATCCCTGCAGTTTGTATTGAGTAACGGTAAGTACAGCTCTTAAAGTATTGAGTGTCAACACCCAATATAAAGGAACAGCACCACTTAACAATGTAAATTGGGTCTCTGATGGGACAACTGGGGTGAAAGACATAAAATATTTTACAACCTACTTTGAAATCAAAGATTTTTAGTTAAAGTCATGTATAAATATGAGCCGATACTTCACATTCACAAATAAAATACAGTAAAAGCAATGTAATGATTCAGAGAAATACTGATATGAGGTAGACAGAGATGAATCATGTTGAGCAGAAATAACAGCACAGGCTAGCTGGTCCATGTGGTCTGTTCCACTTGATGTAATTATTTCTTCAGAAAACAGGCATACCAACTTAAATCACCTAAGCGGACCAATAAGACCTCAATGTAATATAAGGATGAAAGCTCCAAACCATGTAACATTCCCTTACTCCTGTGCCAAAGTGAGATTAGATCATGTTCTCAAGCAGCATGTTTCACAGGTCATTTGACCTGTAATACAGAAGAGACCGATTCTATTTTTACCTGGCAATCGTACATTTTTATTCTCCAAAAGGGAAAACTGGATGACAATGACAAACAGAAAGCCTGGTTGACTTTCCCCCCTCTCTAATCCAGGGGCACTAAGGCTGACTGCAGCAGCAGCATTATTGACATCAGCTAAAACAACATGGACAAATCAAACAAAGGACCAATCTCAGGTCCGGACGCTTCAGTGTCATAATCACTGTAGACACAAAATCATAAGAATTAGCAGGTATTTAATTACCCAGCATTACTTGCATTTGCTATTTTGAACAGAAACAGAAGTAACATTTAGCTATTACAGTCTATTACTATCTTAGAGTGTCAAAAAGGTCCAGAACAGTAAGTTATTAATCAAGAGGTACCAATAGCAGAAAAACATTAAATTGCCCACAACAAACTGCACTTCAAATGGCTATTCATTCTCAGTCTGGAACTATAGCTGGAAGGGTGGTGTTAATAATTAAGATGGCTATTCACAGCCTCTCATAATGTTTGCATAAAGTCCTTCAGGCTAACAGCAGTGCTCCACAACTGCATTTGACAAATCAAAATCAATCACAGAAGAAAAATTACCAATGTAACGGTGAAATCATTCAAAGTACAAGCAGAGTTGGAATCAATCTTTCACATGACCATAACACAATAAGTTGTAGGAGCAGAAGGAGGCTATTCGGCCCATTGAGCTGGGTCTGTTATTCAATGACTGACCTGGTAAACTTCAACTCCATTTTCAATTATTTTATTCTGATTACTAAGAGCCCTTAATTTTGTGTTTTTACCATTTTTTGCCCTTTTGGCCTTATTTTCTACTGTTTTCTTATGCTTGTAAACTCTGTCCCTTTCCTATACCACTCTAGGTATCATTATCAGAATAGCTGCCCTGCAATGCCACCATATCCTTTAGCTTTCTAAGTCTGTGTAACGTCTACCAAGTCCTGCACAACACTTACCCCCTCCCCCAACCCCCAACACCCCCAAACTAATGTAAAACCTTGTTTACATACCTAGATATTCTATTTTCCAGGGCAATGGTCACAGCACTGTTCAAGTGAAGCTCATCTGACTGAAACAGGTTTATTCCACCCCAATCTTGTGTGAATCTGAATTCCAACTATTTCTGGAAATGAAGGCAGCTCAGGACCAGGAGGTTCAGAATGAAATTGAGACTAGTTATTACAATTAGGTTCTGCAGTAAATTCAAAGGAAAACATATTTGTGTGTTTAAGCCCAACCAGTGCGGTGAAACCCACCTTTCAAATTTTAGAGTCTCTATCAGGTGGCATTTGTCATTAATGCTACTCCTGGCAAAACATTTGGCCTGTAAATTTTTCTCAGCACTATGTAAGCAAAACACATTTCAAACAGCAGTGGTCTAATTTAGTACAAGTGCAAAGTGAGTACAGACAAATGAAAGATATATTTATTTCCACTGATTTCATTCCAATTCTGATTATGAGTTGTACCCACATTCTGGACAAGTGTCTGCATTGCTAAATGTGAGGGGCCAAGAGTCCTGCTGGCCAAGAGGGACTGCAGAAATTTCTGTCCACAGATCTTTGCCACATTCAATAATACCAACAACACCTATCTATTTAATTAAAAGGCCTGTGTATAGAATGTGACTTCTTTTTGGATTAGGAGCCCTGTAACATATTGTGAAATTCTGTGGAACTCAAACTCACTCTCCCTCACCTCCCTTGCCATGCATAATAAATAAAATTGAACAAAAAATAAAACAATCCTGAATGAATGACTGATTACTTTTTGTTAAGTGTAAGAACAGTGTCTTGAAAAGTTGTATATAATTGTGACATGAAAATTCCTCAGAACCCTTTAGAGATGATTGGGGAAACCTTGAGTTTCAGGGAACCTGAATGGAAATCTGGCAGCAGATCCAACCAAAGCAATCAAATTGTTCAAATTATTGGTCCGCAATTTTCTTCTGTCACTTGGCTTTTGAACTGTCAAAAGCATATACTGAGAATTAACAGTTAATACAAAGCATTAAGAAGAACACAACAGAGGAATATAGTGTTAACATTATTGCCCAATCACTCCCCAGTCCATCAAAAATGTGTTCCTTTAAGTTAAAGGTACTTACAAGAGGTTTTCCTCCAGACAGGAGTAAGGCTACCTATCTGTCAGGTGATGGAGATTCTAGTGCTAGTAAAACTGACATACACGCAACCAATTACAAGCATGTGTATACATGAGAAGACAAAATATGCTAACGTTACTCCCAGACGATTCCTGCAGAACTACAACACCCACGTGGACCAGGACAGCTAATATTGCAGGAGAATCAATTATGAAAGAAGAGACAAAGGAAAGGCAAAGATCTAAGGGGTGAGTTGGTTGTGATAAACCAGAAACCTCATTAAAAGGCATGTCAGAAAATATGCAATGTTAATATTGGCTGACAATCAAGCATTTCCTACACAGGATCAGTATTGTGCATTCACAGGCATCGAATACTAAACAACTGAGTGACCTAGCCAAATAAAATATTAAAGAACAAATGCATGCATTGCAACAGCTATACATTTGTTTTGGTGAAAGGACAAGGAAAAGTAGGCAAACCATGTCTAATTAAATAAATGAACGGAGTCATATAAAGTAAAATAGCAAACATGAGGACTTGGAGCAGTAGAATTCAGCAAAAAGTTGAATAAGAGGGCAAAAGATAGAGTATGGAAGTAACTGACAAAGAATACAAGACAGGATTGTAAAAGCTTCCATATGTATGTAAAAATAAAATGGTTAGTGCAGATAGATGTCCCCTTACAGCAGAACTGATAATCAAAAACAAGGAAATGGCACAGCAATTAAACAACTACTTTAATTCATGGAATCACAGAATCCCTAGTGTGGAAGAAGGCCATTCAGTCCATTGAGCCCACACCAACCCTTTCAAGAGCATTCTATCAAGACACATTGCCCCCTACCCTAGCCTGTAACCCTGCATTTCCCGTGGCTAATCCAGCCAGCCTGTACATCCCTGGACACTACGGGCAATTTAGCATGACCAATGCCCCTACCTGCACATCTTTGGACTGTGACAGGAAACCGGTGTACCCAGAGGAAATCTACATGGACATTACATGGAGAATGCGCAAACTCCACACAGACAGTCTCCTGAGTTTGGAATCAAACCCAGTCCCTGGCGCTGTGAGGCAACAGTGCTAACCACTGAGCCACAATGCCTTCTTCAAAGAAGACATAAACAACTTCCTAGATATGCGAGGCAAGGAAGGTCTATTGGGTAGGAGGAATTGAAGGAGATTAGTATTAGTTAATAAATAAAGTGCTGGAGAAATTAGTAGGTCTGAAATTTGGTAAAACCCCAGGGTCTGTTAATCTACATCCTATGGTACTGAAGGAGGTGGCCATGGAATCAGTGGACATTCTGTAGATTCTGGAACAGTCCTGGAAATTGGAGGGAGGAAAATGTAACCTCAGTATTTATAAAAAGGATAACCCGTGATAAAGAGGGTTACTTACCAGGCAAGTTTGAGCCTGTATCCATGGAAGTTCAGAATGAAATGTGAACTTATTGAAAAATATAAGATCTTGCGGGGATTTGGTGGGGTGGATTCCGAGAGGATGTTTCTCTTTATGGAAGAGTTTAGAAGTAGGGTTCTCCCAGTTAAGATGAAGAAATCTTTTTTTCTCAAGGGTCATGAATCTAGGGAATTCATTTCCCTAGGAGAGGTGGAAGCAGGATCATCGAATTTTTTAAGGCAGAAATGGATAGATTCTTGAGTAACAAAGGAATCAAGGGGTAACAAAGGTAGGCAGGAAGGAGAGTTGAAGCTACAATCATATCAGGTATGATCTTTTTGAATCGTGGAGCAGTCTCAATGAGTGGAATGGCTGACTCCTGCTCCCAATGCGCATATGTCAGCCTCAGTGGAGAGAGAAATATTATGGCTGAATGATCTTTGATGGAAGCCAGAAAGTATAAGAGGCAGGGAAAGACAGACAGGAAAAAAAACAAAAGGGAAAGTGCATGAGAAAGGTGGAAGGCAGAAGAAATTAAATGACAAAAGGAATTATGGAATAAAGACAAAGGAGGTCATAATGGCGCAAGTAAAGCATCAAAAGATGCATCCAGAATGAGTATAAATTGATAAAGTACAGCCATCATCCAGGAAAGAAAGTGATATAAAGTTTATAATCTAAAACTTTTGATCACTAAGTCCATGGTGGGCACTACAACAAGGCCTTTCGTACATGAGAAATAAGTGCTTCAAATGAATAAGATGCATTCGGGCAAAGAGTGAACCATTCTTGCATTTAGGCAGCAACAGAAGAGGAATAAAACATTAAAACAACTCCCACATCTCAGGATACACAAGTTAAAAAAATAAACAATTCAATTTAGATTACACACAGAGCAAAAGAACAGCTGGCATGAATTTAAGGCTTTCAATCCACTGGCATTCACAGATTGGTTAAACTGCATTCCCTGATCTTAGGATGTCCTTGACAGCCCTGTAATCTGCTGCCAATAATTATACTGTGTGTTCTGTAGTTTGATTTGCTCTAGTAAATTTTACAGCACAACTTACAGATTTAGTTTCTCTTAATTAACTTATATTAAAGATACATCTTGTGGTATGATTCAGACAGATGGTTAATTAACATTGTTTTATGTACATCTGCAGTCAGATTAGCTGAAGGGTCATTGAAATAGTGATCAGGGCCAAGAAAGCTGGATGATTTTCCCCTCGCTTTGTCAGACTCATCTAGGCACAATCCTCATGCCTTTTGTTTAATTCATTCAGGAGTTGTAGATTTTGCTGGCTGACCCAGCATTTATTGCTCAAACCAAATCACCCTTGAGAAGGTGGTGATGAATTGTCTTCTTGAAATACTACACCCAATTTGGTGTAGGGACATCCACAATGCTGTTGGGGAGTGAGTTCCAGGATTTTCCCTACACAACAAAGTAAAATTTGATTTGAGATGCAAAAGGGATTTTACAGCCGGTGACCAACATCTCAGTAGAAGAGATAGGTTTAAGGAACGTCTTAAAGGAGGAAAGAGGATTACAGAGGTGGAGAGGCTTAGCAAGAGACTTTCAGAACTTAGGGTGTTGTAGCTGAAGACACATCAGCCAACTGTGCAATCATTAATTTCAAGGATGCTCAATGGACCAGGATTAGAGGAATGCAGATATTTCTGAGGATTATGTGGTTTGAAGAGATTACAAAGTTAAAGAGGAAGCATAATGGGATCAGAAAACAAGGAAGTGGATTAAAAAATTGATGCTTGATTAGGAGCCAATTTAGCTCAGTCTACACAGAGGATGATGGGTGATTGGGAATTTAATGCAAGTTAGGACATGGGCAGCAAATTTTGGGGTAAAACGTGGCTGGCCAAGAGTAAGCTGGAATAGACCACTCAAGGAGTAAAAAGACATGGATGAGGATTTAATCAGCAGGTAGTTGAGGCAGTGGCAGAGTCAGAAAAGTTAGAGATAAGCATACAGACCTTCTTCCTTAATGCACAATTCCTGAGTCTCAATATTTGTTAATGATCATTTTTGATCATGGGATTTGAGCAATGAACAGCAGTGGTGGAAAACACACCAAGACCTAGCAAGTTTCTCAAGACAATAAAGTTAGTTTTCCAAATTTAGAGAAAACCACCCTGAATAACTCCCTCTCAAAATAATGCAGGTTGAAAGATAAGCAGAAATGTAGTCATACACCCAAGGAGCATCAAATGGCCCCAAATCTATCAACCTCACTTAGAGAGGTCACAAAGAAGGCTAACACAGGGAAGGAAACATCTCACTCTGGAGCAATGAAAGGTTCAATTCTAATGTTAATGCTTGGGAAGAATTTTCAATCCAACTGATCTCTTCTGAAGGCAGGAGTTGAAGGTGACTCAGATCCACTCAGAGCAATGACTCTGAAATATCTCAATCGCTGTTATTCAAATATTTTAAGTCTTGTCAGCAAAATGCAGCAGACTATTCAAAAGCTGAACTTGACTGTCACCTTAATAATATTCACCATTATGCTGTGGCAGGGATCACTGGACAAGGACTGGGAATATGGACCATATCTGACCTTCAGCTCTGATTGATAACAGCAACAATTCAAGTAAAACTTCAGTAAAAAATCTCCCTACTGTAGTCTCTGTACACCCACAACTGTGTAGCCAAATCCAGAACAAACAGCACCTAAAAGTTTGCTGATGACACCACCACGGCAGGACGGATATCAAACAATGATGAGTCAGAATACAGAAAGGAGATCGAGGGCTTGGTGTTGTGGTGCAATGATAACAACCTCTCTCCCAATGTCAGAAAAACAAAAGTACTGATCATTGTGTTCAGAAAGAAAGGAGGAGAACACATCCCCATCTACATCAACGGAGCAGAGGTTGAGCAGGTTTGGAGCATTCCTAGGAGTGACGATAACCAACAACCTGTCCTGGACTTCCCATGTAGATGCGACAGTCAAGAAGGCACAACAATGTTTCTTCTTCCTCAGGCAGCTTAGGAAATTTGGCATGTCCATGACCCTCACCAAACTTTCACAGATGCACCGTAGAAAGCATAATATCTGAGTGCATAACGGCCTGGTACGGCAACTGATTTTCCCAGGACCGTTAAGAAACTATAGACAGTTCTGTACATAGCCCAGACCATCACGGAAGCCAACCTTCTATCCATGGACTCTATTTACCCTTCCTGTTGTTGCTGAAAGGCTGCCAACATCATCAAAGATCCCTCCCATCCTGGTAATGCTCTCCTACAACCTCTTCTATCAGGCAGAAGATATAGAAGCTTAAACACGCACCAGAAGGTTCAAGAACAGCTTCTTCCCTGCCGTTATTACATTGATGAATGAATTTTCTAACTTCAAATAATGTTGATCTTGCATTGTGCACCTCCTATGCAGTGTAACCTGTATGCCTCACTCTGTGTGAGCACTATGATCTGCCTGCACTGCTCGCAAACCATGCTTTTCACTGTACTTAGGTACATGTGACTACAACAAATCAAATCAAATCAAATTGAGTTTGGCCAGTTCCATACAGACAAAACGTTCAGCCTGACACCTTCCTGGTCTGTGTAACATTATGCATTTGCACATTGATAATCAGGGTCATTATGATATTCCTGTCATGACAAACAACCACAAAGTCCTTTGTAACCTTCTGCAACCAAACACACGGAGGCATAAAGATTTTACATTTCAGTGAACATCCCCATTAGGTTACTTTTGTTAACACTGCCTGGGAGCAGTTGTAGCAAAATATTAAAAAGTGCAGTCTAATGACAGTTATACAGAAGTGTTGCTCATCCATTCTTGGCTATGGACATCAATGGATGGCCCAAAGAAATGGGATAATAATAGACTCTGACAGCCTAGCATTAATTGGTTACATATCTGAATAACATGAATACTCCTGCTGTTAATTGGCTAAAGTCCCATTGTACTGTATTATCATCCGCAGGGACTGAACGCACTGCATAAAAAAGATAAAGTGCTGGGTTATCAGAATTTTTCATTATTCTGATGCGCAAACCAAACTTGATTACAGAGCACCTCTTTGTCCCGGTTAGATTTCAATCTATTCTCTTTTTATCCACGTTTTAAGCTCTTGGAAGTGGAATCCTACAAGAGTTGGGAAATTCTTTCATTTTGTTGTTTCTCTACTTTATAGAAATTTACAAGACTTTTTGACTCATCATGTCAGTGCTGCCCGAAAAGAGCTTTCAGGCCTAGTATGACCCTTTAGCTCTGGATCCATATTCTTATAGGCTTTGGGAATTCAAGTCCATATCCAAGGGCTTTTAACATTGAGTAATGATTTCTACCCTATCTAAAGCAGCATATTGATTAGATCTGTTTTCTAAAGGTGGAACTCTGTTGTTGCTATGTTTACATTACAGTGAGGCTTGGAATGAAAGAAGTGCTAATGGGTGCAAGCATTTACCAAAAACAATCTGAATTTACTGGCATTACAATTACTGAATCCCTTCATGGAAGGTTGTTTCTCTAATTGCCTCTCAGAGTAGGTCACTCACAAAAAGGAATTAAAAGAAAGAAGCAGAACTATCCAAATGCCAGGCAAGCTATTTTTGAGACCAAATAAGGTGTTTGCTAGGCAAAATGAAAACAAATGTGGATGAGTTAGTGTAACTGTGGTTTCCATTGAGTAATTCTCAACATGATTAACAAATTACCTGTTCATATCAGGAGACTGAGCTCTGTATTTTAAACTGAAAATTAATGAGAACTATTAGACAAACAGGAAACAAAAAATGCAAGTCCAGGGACTAAGGGAGATATAAGCAGCCCTAGTACAATGAGGTTGAACCAAGAACGGGTGTTGCTTAAGATGAACCGGAGAAAATAATTGTTTCCAAGTGCTGATGCAGACAGGCCACTTGGTTATCAGGGATCGAGCAGATTGCTAGAAGATAACAAACAAGATGGGCAGGATCTTGTGGCACAGAGGTAATATTCCTCCTTCTGACCAGGACGCCAAGGTTCAAGTTGCACCTGCTTGAGAAGTGTGCAATACTATCTCTGAACAGATTGGTTAGAAAATATCAGCAGACGAAATGGAACAATTGGAAGGCTAGAAGGAAACTCAAACTCAACATTTTTAATAATGAAAGATTAACAGTTGGTATATTTCCACCTTTAATTTTTTTTCCTACGTTTAGATTTTTCTGTTCCATGCATTATTCCCAAGTGCAGCGAGTGACAGCAAGCCTTTTCCTTTGCACCTGTCATTCTTCAACTGGTCACCAATACAAAACCAGAACAATTCTGCTTGATTCATATCTTGTTTTCAGATTGCCATGTCAGCTTGTATCCAGTCAATGGGGAGGCAATGGCCTGGTAGCATTATCACTAAACTACCAATCCAGAAACTTAGTTAATCTTCTGGGGACTCAGGTTCAAATTCCACGATGGCAGATAGTTGAATTTGAATTCAATAAAGAATGTGGAATTAACAGCCTAATGGTGACCATAAAACCATTGTCGATTGTTGTAAAAACCTATTTGGTTCACTAATGGCCTTCAGGGAAGGAAATTTGTCATCCATACTTGGACTGGCCTACATGTGACTCCAGACCCACAGCAATGCGGTTGAGTCTTAACTGCCCTCTGGGCAATTAGGGATGTGCAATAAATGCTGGCCAAGACCTGAGATGCCCATATCTCATGAGTGAATAAGTAAGAAAAAACCTGAAAGAAATGCCCATGACTGAACATATTCAGCTGCTTCAATGGCTTTCCCTACATTATAAGGTTAAAGGTAGGGGTGCTTGCTGATGATTGTGTGCTATTCAACACTGGACTCCTCAGATACTGAAGCAGTCCGTGTTCCTCACGCAACAAGACCTGAACAACATTCCAAGTGGCAAGTAATATTCACAGCACAATCCCAGGCAACGACCATGTCCAAGAACAGAGAAACTAAAATTCTCCCCTTGACATTCAATGACACTACCTTAGTTGAAATCCCCACATTAACATCCTGGGAGTTAACACTGACTAGAAACTGAACTGGACCAAACATAAAGTAGTCCTACAACAGCAAATAGGAAGCTAGAAATTCTAAATTCTGAATATTTCATCTCCTGACTCCCAGCTGTCTGCCTACCATCTACAAAGCACAAGTCAGGAGAGTGACAGAATACTCTCCAGTTGCCTGCATGGGTGCAGCTCCAAAAGTAGACAAAACGTTCAACACCAACCAGCTCAACTGACTGGCATCCCACTTAACATCTTCAAAATTCAGAGTCTACTACCAACATTCAGTGGCAGCAGTCTGCACCATATACAAGTGGTGTATATACAAGAACGAGCCAAGGTTCCTTCAACAACATCTTCCAAACCCACAGCCTCTATCACCAAGAAGGACAAGCGCAACAGACACACAGAACATTATTATCTGCAATTACCCTCCAACACATACATCATCCTGACTTGGAACAATGTTACTATTCCTTCACTATTACTGGGTCAAAATTCTTTCCTAACAGCACTGTTGATGTATCTTCAACAGACAGACTGCAATGGTCTTAGAGAGCGCCTCACCACCACCTTTGCAAGGGCAATTAGGGATATGTAATCAATGCTAGCCTAGTCAGCAACATGCTCATTTCACATAAAATGGAGATGGTGGCATTGCGGTAATGTCACTGGACTGGTAATCCAGAGGCCCATGGATATCCATGGGTATGATTCAAATCGCAGCAGGTAAGGCTAGTTTAGTTTGGGATTATGTTCGGCATGGACTGGTTGGACCAAACGGTCTGTTTCTGTATTGGATGACGCTACGGCTGGTGGAATTTAAATTCAAATATTACATCTGAAATGTGAAGCTGGTCAAAGTAATGGCGAAGATGAAACTATCATTGGTGTTATGAAAACCCAATTGGTTCACTAATGCCTATAAATCATAGAATCCATACAGAAGCAGGCCATTCAGCCCACTGAGTCAATACGGCCCCTCCGAAGAGCATCCCACCCAAGTAAAACTTCATTTCCCATGGCTAATACACCTAGCCAGCACATCTCTGGATACTATGGACAATTTAGCGCGTCTAATCCACCTCACCTATAGTAAGGAAGGAAACCTGAGCACCAGAAGAAACCCAGGCAGACACGGGAAGAATGTTCAAGCTCCACACAGACAGTCACCTGAAGGTGGAATCAAACCCATGCCCCGGCACTGTGAGGCAGCATCCTGCCCTAAAGAAGAAAAGAACAGCAAAGGCTGGGTTCAAGAGTTCATTGTTTCATCTCTCAGAATACATCACAAAATGCTTCTCATATAATGGATTCACAAAATAAATCTTAGCCTTGTTACACAACATGTAAAATTGTCCAGCTAAGCTGCTGTTCTCAATACTATTTATTTCAGGCCAAAGTATAAATGCACCAGCTGGCATACCAGCCTTGCTTGAAGGCAAAATAGATGTTCATTTAAGGGATACATACTGTAGTCTGACATTTAAAAATTATCGATGAAGAATCTTTGTTTGAGAGAATGGATAGTTAAAATATGCAAACCACTAATAAACCATGACATAAATATTACAAATGGGTACTACAAGAACATGATGTTCTCCTGATCAGCACTCCTGCCACTCAACAGCCACCTCCTCCAATATTAGCACAGGATGGCTGCATTGGGTATTATCTACAGAATGCACTTCAACAATTCACCAAGGTTACTGCAACAGACCCTTGTGACCCCTACTACGAAGAAGGACAAGAGAAGTAATGTCATGGGAACACCGTAACCTCCAAGTCACACGTTATCCCAACTTGGACATTTACCAGCATTCCTGCGTTGTTGCTGAATCAGTATCCTGGGTACTTCCTAGCTAACACAATTGTGAAAATATCACCAGCATGGAGACTGCAGCAGTTCAAGCACAAAGACCACTACCACTCTCTTAGGGTAACTGGGAACAGGAAATAAATACTGCATTGTCAAAAGTTTTAAACCTATCGAGAACAAAAGAAACACTAAGGACAGATAGGTTCAGAAACCTGGTTCTACAGCATTACTCTACTGTTTCAAAAAATTCTTACTATCCCTCATCCAAATTTTACACAGAAAGTGAAGTTAATCAAAAGACAAAGAAACTTAACACATGCAATCAATCATGAAATCTGTCTGACTTTTGCAGCATCTTTCTGACTACAACTGAGTTCATGAGTGATAATTTCACTTAGGATCAGATTCAATTCCCTCAAGCTTGAGTTCCTGACCCCAAACTTTATGTGGAGGCACTAAGCATATCCCAATTTCTTACCTAAATGGAGCAAGGGGAAATAAGAAGAAAGCTTGCCCAAGTACACCTGTGATCACTCTGCAACAAGATGTGATTCAGTGGCTAAGTGTATTGGGTTTTGCATCAAATTCTGGATAGGTTCTGTACATGATCCATTTACTGACTGAATTAGAGTTTATGAGGTATCTAAATCTTGACCAAAACCACAGTTCCATTTGACTTATAGCTCCTTCCAAGGCCTCCGTCTTCTCTTTCTTTTCTCTCTTCAGACTTACAATCACCTTGAAATCCCTGAGCTTCACCAACTCTGGCCTGCTAAGCATCTCCAATTTTACTTGCTCCACCACAAGCAGCTATGCCTTTGATGGCCTGGGGTCCAAGCTGTGAAATTCCCTCCCTCAATACCTCCACTTTTCTCTCCTTTTATAAATCATTCCTTTAAACTTAACTCTTTAGCCAACTTTCACATCACCTGAACTAACATGTAGCATGGGCCAATATCAAATAATGCTCCTGTGAAGCACCTTGAAATATTTCACATTATAAAAAAACTGCACAGATCCAAGGTGCTGTTGAAATAGATTGCATTTTATGAACTAAATCAAATCTAAATCCACAAGTATGGAAATACATTATCATTACTGATTCCCATATTTTAAATAGCCTTTCTCTCAAACAAAGATTCCTCCTAGTTAATTTTTAAATGTCAGACGGTACACTGTGTATCCCAAAATAAACAGATATTTTATCTTTAAGCAATATAAAGGTATTTCAGCTAAAATACAGCACAAACAGCATGGCAAAGGTAATAAACTTAACTGCCTCATTAACCGCTTCAAAACAACAAACAATGGTCCTTATATTTCGATTAACACAACATTTCTATCTTAATCAAACCATTCAAAATTACAAATAAAAGTAGCAGTACTATACAGAAAGAAAAGTTCACAAACCAGTAACAAAACAAGAACTAAAAAAATGGTTTCATGGAAGGATATGGTATTTTCATACTCCATTTAGGCGAACTGCGAAGAAACACACATTTCTATTATAGACTGCAGCAGGCCTAGGTCTTGCACTGACACAATTTTGAACTGTGCAACACTAGGTTGAACAACTGCTCATTGCATATCTGTTACTGCTTTTGAAGGCATTTTAAAAGTTGACGAATTCATAGCACCATACAGCAAGTCGCTTAAAGCGTGTTCTTTTCCCCTGTGGGAATCTGGGAACCGATGCACTAAACAAGCCAAGTAACTGCACTGCATGATCTGAACAAAAAAAAAATGTCAAATTGAACACAGGTTAGGGAGGATTCTGTGAGAGGAGGAAGTTGTACACTGTGCATCTTAAGAGACTGAAACATTGCAGAGTGCACAGCAGAATGGTAAATAATCTGCTCAGCAGGTGGCACTAGCTTTTACTTTATACTTATTTGCAACATTATTTATTCTTCACCAAGTCAATTTATTAATCTATATTAGTTTTTCTGAAAAAATATTGTAACACCTTTTTTCAGTTGCTAAAGACTAGATCCTTGACAAGCCTGGTTTGTGCCTTGCTCTCAGCACTGTACCAAATTCACTTTCTAACCAGTCACAAAGAAACATAGCTGGCTTGCTGATTTTTCCTCCTTGGCTGTAAAATAGCACCTGATCTCCAGTTGCTAACAGCCTTTATGTCACATGGGTTAAATCAGGAACTTGTCACAGCAAATTACATTTGGAAATGCAGGTCAAACCTCAGATCAGTACACTTGCAATCACCAGGTCACCCTGCACTACTGCAAATTGTACAAGTCTCAACATCTAATGTTTGTAACGCGAGGTCATTCTGTACCTCAACATTGTGTGTCACCCTGTTCATTAACACCCTGAAACTACCAGGAGAACTTGACGAAGTTAATCGCAACTCTTTGATTTTGTAATCTTAAAAAAAATTTCATTTCAGCAGAATAGGTCATTAATTGCCCATTTACCACTTGTATTTCATTATAAGACACCTCTTAAACAATAAGCAACCTCATATTTTCAGTAGTAGATCTCTAAGATTGCCCTTTGTTGAAAATAATTTATTAATCCAAATCTTGAATGACACTCAAGTCTGATACACTCAATGGAGTGGTTTGAATGGTTCTGGCTGTCCATAATCTTGAGATATGGAGCTGCTGGTGTTGGACTGGGGTGGACAAAGTCATAAATCACACAACACTAGGTTTACTTGAAATCACAAGCTTTCAGGATGCTGCTCCTTCATCAGCTTTGACAGAAACAAATTAGAGGGAGATAAAATACCATGTTGAAAGCACCCACTCTATCAGGCAATGTAGGGCTGTCCTGTGTACCAGGTATTGAAGAACATCATGATCCATGCAAGTCCCTGCTCAAGGCAAAAAAATGGTAAGAGAAATTATGGCTGTAGAACAGAAATTTGATATTGCGAAATGAGATTTGCACCATCAAACAAAATGGTTGGTCGGCTTCTTTTGCTTCAGGTTTCTGGTTGGGAATGCAACACATCTCATTTTGTTTACCCAGCAGCCACATCAAGTGTTTCCATTAGGTACAATCAATGGAAAGTACCTCGGAAGGATGTGCTTTCTTTCTTCCCTACCCTCACGATTACTGGATGTCATTCAATAATAAGACATCCTACCATTTTCAAACTCCAGACCTGACTCTAAAATTTCCCTTACTTCTTCTGGTATGAGAATCCTTACATATACCTGCATTTAATGTCATATAATTAAGAATCAAGTTCTCTCTCTGATACCTTAATAATATGCACTAATACCAACCGGAGAACAACACTCATGCTCACTAACGACTGAACACTACTAAAGAATTAACACTACTGAAACCCACATCAAACAGAGGAGAATTTAATCGCAACAGTTTTGTCGCGACTTGAGCACAAGAAATAATAAGAGAATAAATTTTCAAATCATAAAAATACAGTGAACATGAACATCCCTGTATCATAAGAATTCAACTTGTGAACAAGTTTATTTCCCAGTATTCAGTTACTTTGATTCAATGTCTGGCATCACCACTAACTTACTCACATCCTTCATCAACAAAATTCTGGCCCCAACCAATGAAACAATGCCTCAATATCAGAATGTGCAATTAATTTCATTTTATTTTAGTAAACTAGAGCTGAGACAGCTCATTTTACCAATGCACGTTCCCAGTAGTCCATGGAAAATTATGAGTGGATGTGACTGGCTTGCCAAGACTCAAATCTGTGTACCTACATTGTTAATTTTTACTCATATATTTTAAAACAGGTTTATGGCAGTAATTAAATCTGAAGATTGTCAGGTTTTATTCCCACAGATTACAACTAGCTTAGTTCAGCTACTAGTATTCTTCTCTCTGTATTGGGCTGTGTTTAAGACTTATTGCAAAAACTGAGCACACAATCAAGGTTCAGCATTGAATGACTGCTGCACTATCAGAGATACCAGTTTCAAATGCCAAGCTGAAGAACTACCTCTACCAAATGCAGATTTCAGATGGTATTATGAAAGAAGAGCAGGGAGGTAATGCACAAAGATAAAAGGTACTGCAGATGCTGGAGAATCTGAGATAACAAGCATGGGGCTGGATGAACACAGCAGGTCAAGCAGCATCAGAGGAGCAGGAAAACTCGACGTTTCGGGCCTAAACCCTTCATCAGATTTCTGATGAAGGGTTTA
>JAHRHZ010000183.1:849314-860050 GCA_024137785.1 Ginglymostoma cirratum | reverse complement strand
TGATGCTGCTTGACCTGCTGTGTTCATCCAGCCCCATGCTTGTTATCTCAGGTAATGCACAAAGTTGGCCATCAAACACCCAGATCCAGACATATTGCAGCCAACATACAATACCTGAGGGACAAGGGTAGGGCTTGTACCGGGAACCTCCAATGGATGGAAAGCTTGACAAAGTCCCATAAGATTTTTTTGCATCAACAACTTAATGAGGTACCTAACCTCTTGGGGGTGAGAGTGCTTAATGAGCAAGGCAAAACTTGAGTATTGGTAACATGTGTTCTCACCAAATGTTATAAAACATTTTTCTCCAGCAGAGGACACCAAGCACACTCAACCTGAACTTGCTGTGACCACATATGAGGAAGGGTGCATTAGCAAGGTGACACTTTTCAGCTACTCCCATGTTTTAATATTAATCCTGAGTAAGTAACGAATTTATTTTCATTCTCACTCATACAAATTGGAAGATCCAAAATCCATTGTTTCAAGCCCTTCACTTCTTTATCCAATGCTGAGGTCAAAAGAAAACTTAAAAATTCAAAACTCTGAGTTCTGATTGAAAAGCTCAATTTATTTAATCCAACCAATTGTAGCTGGATACACCATGCATTTCGGGAATTTTTATGTCTTGATTTAACAACCAGGCTGCATGCTGCACTGAGCACTGGCTTTTCGGGCAAACAGAACAGCAGAGTAATACACTAGGAAAAGAAAGAGATTATTCAGTCTATCCTGCCTGTTCTGCTATTCAACAAGATCGTGGCGGATCTATGATCTAACTGCAGGGGAGGAAGAGGGTGTTAAGGTGTTGTCAGGGGTCTCACCTGCAGGCCAAGGAGTCAGTAAGAATCCCCTGCTGCCTCCTCTGGAAAAGTTCATCAGAATTTAGTGCTAAGTGACCACCATAGGCATTCTCTGAGATCAAGGACCTGAAAATGTGGTAACACAGCATAGAGCCGGAGGAACACAGCAGGCCAGGCAGCATCAGAGGAACAGGAAAGTTGACGTTTCAGGTCAGGATGAAGGGTCCTGATCGAAAACGTCAACTTTCCTGCTCCTTTGATGCTGCCTGGCCTGCTGTGTTCCTCCAGATCCACACTGCGTTATCTCTGACTCCAGCATCTGTAGTTCTTACCATCCCTGAAAATCTGGTTGCTTTTTTTTTGCATTCATTTACAGGATGAGGGTGTCTCTGGCTAGGCCTGCACTTAAGTGTTCATCCCTAATTGCCCAGAGGGCAGTTAAGCGTCAACTACATTGCCTGGGGTCTGGAGTCACATGTAGACCAGACCTGGTTGGCATCGCAGTTTCCTTCCCTAAAAGGGACATGAGAGAACCAGATGGGCTTTTGCACCAATTGACAATGGCTTCACAGTCACCATTAGACTCTTAATTCCAAATTATTTACTGAATACAAATTCCACCATCTGCCACAGTGGGATTCGAACCTTGCTCCCAGAACATTACCTGGGTTACCTCTAGGCCATCACCTCCTCCCTGTCGAACAGGAAGCTGAATATCAAGGAAAATCAAGGAAGCTGGCCAGGAGAGGTTTTGCAAGGTGAGTATCATGGAAAAATATGGCGAAGAGGTGTCAGAAAAAGTACAGAGGTATGGCTCTCAGTGGGCCCCAATCCCACAAATTCCTAGTGCCAGACCCCTTCATGAGGTACTGAGTGCTTACCTGGGAAAACACAGCAGTCTACACAGGTTTACTTGTCATGCTCATTCAATAGCAACAGGTCTATATGTAACTGGGTTAATATCAGTAGCAATATGTTGAGACTTTTAAATGATAATTAATTGACTTCCAGACACACCACTAGCAGTCATAAAATTCCCTCCCATCCGCGTATATATGCCTTTGGTTCACAGAAATGTCTCAATTTCAGATTTAAATTCAAAATTTAACTGCAGAGGGAGACTTTCAATTCTCTGAGCAAGACAATAATGCCCTTGTTTTACAACTAGCCCATTCCATTCACTACCATAGCGACATAGCAACATATTTTCTGGTGGATATTTTCAGTCCTGAATATTGATGATACACCAGCTGATGCTAATGGATCTTGTACTGAAAGAAATGAACTATTCAATTACCAATTTACTGACTAGCTCTGTAAACAGCCTCATAAATTCTAAAAGACACGCAGGTCCAGCATTAGAAATATTTTGGATAAGTAGTGTTCCAACTGCAACAGCCTTTTGCTTGCATTTTCCTTCTCCCCCAAAGTTTGTAGACTCTTTCCAGAGTTCAGTTCGAAAGGTGCCAGCCACCCAATATCAGGCATTTTGTGAAAATTGTAGCAGGTTTCAGCATGCTTTTTCAAAGAACTACAGCAGCAAAACTGGAAGTGACCATGTTTTTTTTTCCTTTGGGATTACAAAACTGAAATGGAAGTTGGACTGCTATTTAACCGGAATATCAGGAACATTCTGAAACTTTGAATTAAAGTTCTGCATATTTTTGAGCTATACAATACAATAATGCTTTCTGAAACAGTGAGGGAAGAATTCAAGACTAAACAGCAGAGTCTTTTGAGTTAAGGAAATTCTGCCTGACAATAGCCCTCTGATCGGTTGAGCATCAGAGTGTTAAAATCTGTAAGCGTCATGGCAGCAGGAGAAACATCCAGAGCCTGCAAAATGAAATATTCATTTTCTCCGCCATCTCTCTCTCTCCTTCTCTTTGTGGGTAACCATTTTAGGTTCTGCAAAATGAGGCTAAATTAAAACTGAACACATTATTTCCATATTAACACATTGGTAAAGTAACTTAAGGAATTGTGGGTTATGGCTTACACTAGTCATACTGCCACATCAGGAGGAAACCAGGCTTTATCCCAAATAAAGAGATTGAGAAAAAAATAAGTTGACTGAAGAGTCACCCAAGCCATTTTTACATGCCTTATCACAGGGAATTAGGGACAGGCAACAAATGATGCCATAGCCAATGATACCTATATTTTACAAAAGAAATCTCATTGATAGAGGCCAAGGAGATAACTCCCTCACCTTCCTATTCCCAGCCAAGAACCAGTAAAGAAAAGAAAAGAACCAGTAAAGGAACCTTCAGCATCTGCAATAATTTGCTTCTATATCGAGATCGGAGTCAGGCTGGAAAGGGCAAAGTACATTTATATTTCACTGTTCAAAAGACAACAGAATTCTCTTTTTGCAGCTTGGACTAGATCCTCTAATCTTACAGTCATTTATAGCTTCAGTTAAATTTGATTGATGGCACATTTGCCATTTCACTGCTAATGAAGGAATGTGCCAATCTAGAGTGTTACCACAACAAGACAGCAATGAAATTGACTGAAAGAAAATCAGATCTAAGGCAGCAATGAAATTATTCATAGATGGAAGGCCGAGCACTTTGCACAAGAAACAGTGGACATTCAGGTATACAGAATAGATGGCGCATAGAACAAATTAAGATTACACTACTCTCTTCCAATTGCACCAGTACAACTGCCCTAGGCCAGGATGTTACTGGATGAATGCAGGTGATAAGACAGTTGTCAGCATATCTAATGTATACGATAGAGGGGAAGAAAAACGCAGAGAACAGCATTTACAATTTAACATAACGCTTACCCATCCTATTCAAAAGAATATAAACCGATCTCATCTGAGACATTCAGAATTCAGTCACATGGTGTATGCATGGTATTTTCACATTTTTTAAATTTCTACTAAAACTGGGATAAATTACAAAATAATCTGTCCTGTCACAACATGGAGATACAATGTTTTCCATTATCTGACAGATGTCTTTCTATTTTAGTATGTTTTCACAAAAAGCAGCACGTGTATAATTTGGTAGGTTTGAACTCTTGTCCATCAGTACTTAAATATTCAAACAGCAATTTTACCGTACTAAGGATATGTACTTAAAAACACCAATATTTATTTTCTGTAACTTTCGAGTTTGAGGGAACTTCTTTAAAAAGAAATCTTGACTTATAGTCCCTCGGGTTCGGTAAGTTGCCCAGTGATCTAATCAAGGTTTCTAACATGATAATGGGATTTCGCAGACTAATATAGAGAAACTATTTCCTCTGGGCAGGAGGAAAGGACAGAACAAAGGGATGTAATCTTAAAGTCATCACTAGGCCATTGAACTGTAAAACCAGTACAAAACAGTACTAAAATTCCCAACGGATACATTCTATCTTGTTCAAAAAGCACACAATTTGTAGACAGTCAATGTGGCATTTTATAAATTCATACTTTGAAAATAAAACCAGTCTGATTCCAAGTTAAAACACAGATTCTAAACAAGGCCTCACACTTAAAATGTGTTGTCTGACCTCAGATGTCACATCTGGTATACTAATAAAACCTTTAGTTATTTCGGGACAGTGACTTGAAAGAAATTCTGGGATTTGCATATTAATCAATTGAAACCTGCAACTCCTTTCTAACTGATTCATGATTTAACAGCCATCTTAGGTTTGTTAAATACATTTGCATCAGTTCTATGACCCTTTGATCTTTGGCTTATAAATTCCGTGTCTGATGCCACCTCTCTCACTAGCATCTGAAGAAGGACAGACTCCGAAAGAACAAGGTGTGGAGCTGAATGAACACAGCAGACCAAGCAGCATCATATGAGCAGGAAAGCTTGACGTTTTGGGCCTAGACCCTTCATCAGAAAATGAAGGGTCTAGGCCCGAAACGTCAAGCTTTCCTGCTCCTATGATGCTTCTTGGCCTGCTGTGTTCATCCAGCCCCACACCTTGTTATCTCGGATTCTCCAGCATCTGCAGTACCTTTTATCTCAGGACTCCGAAAGCTTGTGTTTTCAAATAAACCTGTTGGATATTAACCTGGTGTTGTGTGATTTTTGACCTTGTCCACCCTACTCCAATACCGGCACTTCCACATCATGTAAAACCAGTAAACACAGTTTCACGGGAAGATAATGAAAATCCCAACCTCCCTTCTTTAAAACACTGTGTGAATGCTAAAGTATAAGTCAGAGGCACAGTACGGGTGAATCAGTTAAAATTGCTAAAAATCAGGAGAAAGTCATTTAGTCTGTCACATCTGCACTGGTTCTGCGTATGAATAATACAGCTAGTCCCCCTCCTTTGTCTTTTGTTTAGACCCAAGTTTGGAGAACGACCAGGGGAAGACGAAACGTGTTTCTCTTAATGTTTGCACTGAGCTGGGCTATGCACACAAGGGGCCAAATGTTGAAAAATTTAAAGCAGGATTTGGAAGGGCAGCTGAAACGACTGTCTGTAAGGAGATCAGGATAACCCTTACAGACAGAATGTACATATGAAATCATAAAGCACTTAAGTGCCTGTTTGACACATCATGTCTAAACAGATTTTCTGAAAGAGAGACCAGTTAGCTCTGCCACTTCCCTGATCTTTCCCACCTCAAATTTTCTTTTGAAGTTACGAACTGTTAATAAGTTAATTTTACATTATGTCGGCTTTCTCACATTAAGTGGTCAATCAGTAAACAACACAAGAAAATATGGTCAATTAGGTTAGAGCAAGTGCCTTCAAACTGATACCTCACACAAACAGAATATTTGGATTGCAGAACAATAAAAGGATGATGGACAAATGTTGTACCTCTTGCCTGCTCAGAGGCTGGTAGAAAGGCTGGAATGATAATTCCAGTATCTTAAACAGTTAGTTTATTGTATCAATGTACAGCTTCATCTTTTCAACTGGAGATCACAGACATGGAATGGCCATAGAACAAGTGTTATATTAAAATGCTAACAGCTATGTTTAACCTGGCTTATTCTTTATAAACCCAAAGCTCAAGAGTTCTATTTCCTGATGGGAAATGTTCTAAATAGACCCTTCCTGATTAGAGGCAGATTTTGAGAGGAGGTTATGTAAATTGGCAGCCAGTTATAAATCCTGGGCTCCTTGTCCTGAGGAGCAATGAGATTATCAAGTTGCTGAGACAAGTCAGTTGGAAAAGAGTGCTATTCTCTCATTTTTTAAATACTTTGAAGATTGGCATTAGCAATGGGATAGAGTTGCATGAAATGCGAAATCTTCTTATAGACAGATGGACAAATTTCAAATTCTACGGTTCATATCTTCCTTGTTAAATTGAACAGTGTTTCCCTAATATTATTATCTGACAGTTTATTATCTGTCAGAATAGTACCAACTTCCATTATGCATCTTTCTGGCTAAGCTACATCGACCATATATTTTTAGTTGACATTATAACTGTCCCAGAGCTGCTGTAAAAAGAAAATTGTTATCCAAAATCAATAAACCTAGTGGCAACTTTCCATCACTTCCTTAAGAGATCTAATAACTTTTAGGGAAACAAACATTTGTTGTAATGAAGTAGGTGCTTTTTTGCATTAAGATGTTAAATGGTACTTCCTTCCCTGCACTCTAATTTTCACTTGTACTTACACTACTATACTTTCTGTTCCTCCATATTGGATAGTTTCCACTTTATCCACTACTCTACACTATTCTACTTAATCACTGCTCACTGCCACTCAGAACTACACCAGAATTCTTCCTATAAATTTGTTGGATTTAATAGGGTAGTGTGTTCTCTACTTCCCTAACTAAAAGGCTAGTTGGAAGCCCGCCCATATACCTATGAAATAGCCGGCTACACGTCCGTCACTTTATGTACAGACAGGGCTTATCTGGCTTAAGGCAAAACTTTCATTTTCATCTGCGGAGGAAATCCCACTTTAGAGCTGCTGGACAATAAATCTGGTCGTGAGCATTGTAGTTCCAGCAATGGCAGGTTCAGGCAGTGGCCACTGTTGGACTGCAGCTAATCCGTGAATAAGAGGAAACCACAGAAGTCGGACTTTATGTAAATCAGGGTATCAATGCGGTTGGCTGGAAGGCCAAGTTTGAGAGGCTTTTTAGAAGTGGGGAGGTGCAAGCTGAGTGACCTTAGGGGCAACCCAAAATTATTCCCTGACCCCAACTCCCTGGTAAAACCCACTGGGCTATCAGCTTGTCTTTGATTTCCCTGATGTAGGTAATGAGCGGTGGGTCAGGATGAGGCATATAGGTGACTAATAGGAGGGTACTTAAGGGTCTCATTAGACCCAAGGACGTTGTCCATTACCTCCACCATCTCCCATAAAATCGCTGCGGTGAGCAGGAACTTGGCAGGCAAACCTCTCGCTGCATAATACAGACCCTACCCTGCACCCCTCAAACCTACAGTCTGAGGTTACTAAGAATACAACTCTACAGAGAAAAGTGGAAATGAACCAAAGGTTAGAAACAATTCACTTTAAGTTCTGAATGCTCATTTTACATTTTATCTCATATGAATTCCGTGCTCAGTACAAAAAGTATGAACACACTTGAGGTCTTTCAAAGGCAAATATACAGCACAGCCGATAACAGTACAAAATTCCTCCACTCTCCCCCTCAAATTATTATTGAAGTAATGCAATATCTTCCCTTTCCATAACAGGCACATTGCAGACTCTATAAATCACAGCCCAATTTAATACCAGGTTGTGGTGATTTTGGGGAAGTCCTACACCAGTAGCTCATGATTACTCAATCAAGACAGGAAAAACCCATTTCACCACAGATTCTTACAGTCAGAATTGGAGATATTCATTCATTGGTAAAATTTTGCTCTTTAACCTCTACAACTGGATTGAACAATGACCCTTGAGGTGAAAAGCCAAAATATCAATTATAAAAATCTACCTGATCACTTGAGTCAACCTAACAGGCTCCTCACTTGAGCCTGATCAGGCTGCCGTAAGAAGGGAATTTTCCAGTTCTCAATTGAGCAGCTGTGTCGTGTCTCACTATGGTGATAAGCTTTGTCTCTGGGGAAGAAAAAATAGCTGGTTTGGTGCCTAAAGTGTGCCTCGCATTGGTCAATAACAGGATTCAGTCAGACGTCTGCATACCAGACTGCTTTTCTCTTTGAGCTCAACAAGGTTGGGTAGTGATGAGCAGCTCCTGTGGGAAATACTGGTAATGAGAATGAGGCTCAAGGATAATGAAGGTGCAATCAGTAGTTCAAGATTGTGAGATTTTGCTGATATCTAATATTCTTGTAATGTTCATTTTTCAATTGTGATTTTCTTTCATTAGTTCAGATACATGTCTTTAAATCCCAGGAGAAAATACCAAGTTACTGTCAGTCGTTTCTATAATATTAACGCTGCAAATCTTTAGGCTGCATATCCTGTATCTTGTATCTGTATCTATAATTTCACGCTGCACATCAATGCTTTCACAAAGGCAAACATTTTGGATATTTGAGAAAAAAAAATCGCATAGCTAAGTCACTGAAAAATAATTCAGAAAAATAAAAAAAACAATGGTTTACGGTACAAATTATACTATTGATATTTGTATATGTTTCCACAACCTGGTGAAATTGGTTATGTTAGAAAAAGGGGCCACAAGCCAAGTTTCAGTCACTGTAGGCCACACATGCAAGACTCTAATTTGTTAATGAATGGAGTTGGTGGCTCTCACTGTCACATATACATGGCGTGATGCAGGGAGCCCAGATAAAAGCAAAGCATTTTAGTCACTGAAAATGAGGTAGGTGTAAGTAAAAATGTTGAACAGAAACTCCACTAAAATTCCTTAAACATTCCTCTCTAACATGTTGCATATGATGTCAGTTTTTACTCTCGACTTGCTGATTTTTAAATGGCATTGAGGTTTGAGATATTTAGGGGATTCCTATGTGATGAGGATGTAACAGAACTGAGACTTTCATTAAATAAGCACTACCCAATGAACAACTAGGCTTGAAATATTGCTCCACCACAGTCCAAAGCTGTAAGCAGTTTGAAAGTCATCAGGAAATTAAAGTAGTATACCATGCTCCAGCTCAAATTATCCCATCACCAACCATCACTCATCTTGCTTTGTTAGTTAGCTTTAATTAAGCAACAGCAAGAGCTTCACTCTTTTCTCAAGCTTTTCTTAAAATAAACATGTGTGGCTTTGCTTGCATATTTTTATTTAAAGAACACATTGGATCACTGCAGAAATTAGCCCATTTTTACATCTTTATACAGATATTCTGTCTCAATCCATGTTTGCAGAACTTATTTATTTGAATATTTGTGTGTAGAATTGTAAGTTGTAAATCTGAATGCAATATTATTAAACATACATGAAAATCTTTAAAGAAATTAAGCGTTTGAAAGTTATTGTTCCAGAATTTTGACAGAAAAGGTTGCTTCTTCTCTAATTGAGATGTCATGTTACCATATGCACAAGAATGGCAGAAGTGAATTTGTCATGCCAGAAACATACACTTCACTTCATGAAACAAAAACAAAAATTGCTGGAAAAAATCAGGTCTGGCAGCCTCTGTGGAGAGAAAGCAGAGCTAACATTTCAAGGCCAGTGACGCTGCTTCACAATGGACCACCTGAACCTGCCATGTTTCTTCTTACAAAACGTAATAATCATTACAATCATCAGAAAAATGGCACTGAGAAAACTACTGGAGTTGCAGATTGATAAGTGCTCAGGTCCCATGAGTCTAAAACAAAAAATGACTACTTAGACAGTTGATGGATTTTAATTTTCCAAAATTCCCTAGATTTGTGGAAGGAGAGTCCTTGAATATCTCTAAGGCAGATCCTTTTTAAGCAAAGGTTCTGACCTGTTATCAGCAGCACGTGGGAATGTGGATTTGAAGTTTTAATCAAATCAGCCATGATCTTACTGAATAGTGGAGCAAGTATACAGGCCAAATGGCCTACTCCTCCTCATTTGATAGTTTGCATGTTCATATTATCCACTGTGTCTCTATGCATAACAAGACATATAACAATTTCAGTATTTACTGATTTATGTTTCATGTTATCACCTAATTGTTGATATCATTTGCTGAATACATAACAACTTTGTGTTTAATATTTGTCAATTCAAAGTCTCCAGTAGTGCAGCCCACAAGTATACTGATGCAGTAAACAGATTACTGACAGAGGTTATCTCAGTGCCTCCTCAGCAAATGTCACCAGGGGACCGAGAAGATCATCAAGGACTTCTCTTATGTTCAACAGAGTCTATTTTTCTAACGATTACCCAGCTCTAATTAACTGTCCTTCAAATAAAACCTAATCACTCAATCAGTAAGCCATGCTGGAACACTACATCAACCTGCTTGACCCCCACATAATCAAACCAATAAGAAGTGAATCAACTTCAGAGAAAATAAGTGTATGTACTCCTACATGCAATTATCTCTAGGGGGAAAAAAATGTCATAAGAGAATGTAACACCATAGACCAGAACAAGAGAGCACCGGAGGCCATATTCCCCTTTAATACAACAAACTCCAAGTAAACAGAAGGTAACATCCACATTCCTGACACCCCACTTTCCCCAGGTATCCTAATATACCATTTTCTCTTTGTTATTCTAGTGTTTTGCCTCAGTGCAACGAGAGGTACAGTATCAAGCAATGTAACTGGCTTTTTCTTTTATTTATTCATGGGATTAGTGTATCACTGGCTAGGTCAGCATTCATTGCCCATCCCTAATTGCCCAGGCGCAGTTAAGATTCAATCACATTGCTGTGGGTCTGGAGTCACATATAGGCCAGACCAGGTAAGCTTGACAGATTTCCTTCCCGATAGGACATTAGTGAACCAGATAACAAGGTGTAGAGCTGGATGAACACAGCAGGCCAGGCAGCATCAGAGGAGCCGGAAGGAGACCTTCTTCAGAAAGGTCCAGACCCGAAACGTCAGCTTTCCTGCTCCT
>JAHRHZ010000183.1:823512-838853 GCA_024137785.1 Ginglymostoma cirratum | reverse complement strand
ACCCTTCATCAGAAAATTTTCTGATGAAGGGTTTAGGCCCGAAACGTCAAGTTTTCCTGCTCCTATGATGCTGCTTGACCTGCTGTGTTCATCCAGCCCCATGCTTGTTATCTCAATCTGAGTCATCTTGTTCAACTGTCCTGATTCTGCTTGGTCTAGCATTCTGGGTTCACCATATCTATATAACTTAATACTTTATAACCTGTGGTTGACCAGCATTCATTTTACATTCCTTCTCCTCTACACTCTGTTCCTAAAGCTGAGTTACAAACTCTAGGAACTGTACAATGCTATTTGGAAATATACCAGCATTTTGTTTATGTCACGTAGCTGTTATTCTTTGTTTCAAAAGTTTCCAAACCATATTTTATTTTAGTTACATCTGAATTATGAAGTCATCAAAGTATAGTGGCTTGGATGAAGCAAATAATGGGTAACTTTTTTCTTGATTTTCTCATAGGATATGGGTGTCAATGACAAGGCCAGCATTTTGTAGTCCATCACCTGAGTGGCTTTCTAGCTCATTTCAGAGGGCAGCTGGAGTCATAGACTCATGGCCCTTCAGCCCGACCTGTCCACGCTGTCCAGTTTTCATAATTAAGCTAGTCAAAATAAGGAATCAAACCCGGGTCGTAAGAATGGGGATTTTGCAGGATACCATTACACCAGCAGCACTGGTGGAGATTGACACATCTCTGTAGGACTGTGGTCACATGTAGGCCAGATTGGGTAAAGGACAATAGATTTCCTTCCCTGAAGAACACAGGTGGATGACATGGATTCTGATAACAATCGATAATAGTTTCGTGGTAACCACTACAAAGGCTAGCTAGTTCATGGGGAGGCGGTGACTTGGTGGTAATTATCATTGGATTGTTAATCCAGGCACCAAAGTTTGAATCCTGCCACGGCAGATGGTGGAATTCAATTAAAAAAATCTAGAATGTAGAGTCCAACGATGACCATGAATCCATTGTCGATTGTCGGAAAAGACCCATCTGGTTCACCAATGCCCTTTAAGGAAGGAAATCTGCCATCCTTACCTGGTCTGTCCTACATGTGACTCCAGACCCACAGCAATGTGGTTGAGTCTTAACTGTCCCCTGGGCAATTAGGGATGGGCAGTAAATGCTGGTCTCACCAGCAACACCTTCATCCCATGAATGAATTAAAAAAAGTTGAGGTGTGTTCCAAATCCATGCCCCTAGAACATTAGCCTGGTCTTCTGGATTACTAGTTCAGTGTCATTACCACAATCTCCTTTTAACATGTTACAGGTTATTGAATGTTGAGTTATGTCTTCAAGGCATCTATTCTGTCGAGAATAGAAATCGTCATGTAGTGATTGGAATGAGGTCAGCCAAGTGGATCTCATAGAATATGAGTTCCCTGATTGGGGCTGTTAAACTGGTCCAATCAGAGAGCTCTGGCTGACAGATATAAATGGGAATGTTGGGGGTTCTATTCAGTCTAGGAGCCATGTCATGCTGGGTCCATGTCATGCACTATGCACATGTAAATAAAGGTGACGGGATACTGGCTTTCATGGAGTTATTTCAGTTCCTCATACCACAATATCTAAGAGAAAACAGGAATTCCTATGAGGGTTGAGGTGGTTTCAAGGACTAAGCTAAAATGGAGTCTGTACTCTGAACTAGACACAGAATGGAAGACAGCAAAATAAAATGCAAACTTCTCTTGTTCAAAGTCAGGGAAAAGCTATTCTGATGGCTAAGAGGACATGTTCAAATAATAGAGATGTACATTAAATTCAAAACATAAACAGTTCATCTTTGATCTTAGTGATTAACAGGACAGTGTTGAGGGGCCAAATGGTTGACTTCTGTTCCTGTTTTGTGTGTTCGTATAAACGCTAAAGTTTTGAGCTATTAGTGTTTTGCCTGTCAAGTTATGAGGATTAAAATCATTCCCTACTGCAATATCTCTAGGTGGTTGGAATAGAGAGGGGGAGAAGTTATGATGCAGTTGTAGACAGACTTGGTAGGGCTCTGTCTAGAAGATTGCGTGCTACTGCTAAAAAAGGACTAATTGGCTTTAGAGTCAATGGAATGCTGCTCTGCAGAAGGATGAGTTACATATGCTGGGCTTGTATTCCATTGACTAGAGAAGATCAAGGGGAGATCTGATTGAAGTGTTTAAAAGGCTAAAGGATTAAGACAGAGAAACCATTTATGATGGCAAACGATCAAGAACAAGGGGATATGAGACCAAAATGAAGTCTAGGCTACTGGGATAAACCTTTGGCTTGCTTGGAAGATCCAATAAGCAGAACACACCAATTTGATGTGATTTGCAAAGAACCAGAGAGATACGAGGGGCAAGCTTTTGACACAGCAAATGGTTAGGAACTGGGATGCCTGAGAGTGAGGCAGTGGTGGATTCAATTATGTTTTCAAAAGACATTTGGGTATTTACCTTCAAGACATTTTCAGGGCTAGGGGGAAGATTGCAGGGGAGTCTCACCAGCTCATTTGTTATTAGCCAGATTTGGACAGGCTGGCTGTGTGGGCAAATATTTGGCAAATGCAATACAATGTGGATAAATGTGAGGTTATCCACTTGGGCGGCAAAACCAGGAAGGCAGATTATTGTTTTAATAGTGGCAGTTTTGGAAAAGATGAGATGCAACAAGATCCAAATGTCATGGTGGAACAGTTGCTAAAGGTTGGCATACAGGTGCAGCAGGCAGTGAGGAGAGCTAACGGCATGCTGGCCTTCCTAGCGAGAGGGTTTGAGAGGAGTAGGGGTGTCTTGCTGCAGTTACAAGGGGCCTTGGTGAGGCCACACATTGAGTATTGTGAGCAGTTTTGGTCTCCAAGTCTGAGGAAGGACATTCTTGCTCATGAAGGAGTCCAGCGAAGGTTCACCAGACTGATTCCGGGATGGCAGGACTGAGATATGAAGGAAGACTGGATCGACAGGGCTTGTACTCACTGGGATTGGGAAGAATGATGGAAAATCTTATAGAAACATATAAAATCCTGATGGGACTCTACAGGCTAGATGCAGGAAGAATGTTCCCAATGTTGGGGAAGTCCAGAACTAGGGATTAACGTCTAAGAATAAGGGGTAATCCATTCAGGACTGAGATGAGGAAGAATTTCTTCACTCAGAGAGTTGTGAACCTGTGCAATTCTCGACCACAGGAAGTTGTTGGGGCCAGTTCATTCGATATGTTCAAGGGGGAGATGGACGTGGCCCTTACGGCTAAAGGGGGTCAAGGGGTATGGGGAGAAAGCGTGAGTGGGATACTGACAGTGCATGATCAGCTGTGATTATATGGAATGGTGGCGCAGGCTCAAAGGGCCAAATGGCCTACTCCTGCACCTATGTTTCTATAGCAGCGAACTGATAGGATGGGCTGAATGGCCTCCGTCTGTGCTGTCACCGTTCTATTATGATGAAGAATGGACAGATCCAAATGGTTCAGCCCTGTTGTTGCTATGCTCCCAAATTAACTCATCCTTTCCCAGTTCCTCAACTGTGTCTCTTTTACCTCTGACTGTTTTCCTTTCCCCGACACTGAAGCAGCTATCAAATACGACTTGCTGAAATTTTTTCACTTTTTTTGTACAAATCTAACTTCCTTTTGAAATTTATAGTTTTTCAGGCCACATTCCAGATCATAACTTGCTGATTAAAAACGCTCCCCCCCCCCGCCAACCTCGCATCTCCGCACGACGCACCCACGTTCCTTCCCCACCTCTGGAATTTTTTTTTTGTCACTGATATTGAATCTGTATCCAACGGATTTACAGGTTCCTGACAGTGCTGTGCACTCGCTGACGATGCAGGGCCCTATGTAAAAGTTAATATCTCCACAGTCAGCGTGTCTGGGGTTTCTCATTCAGGGGCAGAGCCTGCTGTGCTCTGTGTGAATGGGAGGTGTCAGATACTGTTTATCAGAAGGTTCAGGGCTGTGTTTGCACACAGTAACTGTTCATCCTTCTGCTCCATTTGTTTTTCCTGCTGGTCAACAGCCTTTATTATTGTCAGGATCAATTTGACCGCAGCCTCAGGGCACAGCCACCAGACCTCTGGTCGACCTAAAGTGCCTTTTATTTTGTGGGTAAAAATGAACTGATCCAGCGCTTTCAAACAGTGAAGCGTGTCTGATGATGAATGGTGCAGGGGCTGCTGCACAGTGGCGCATGGTACCAAGATACTCACTGCCCTCCAGCATCTCAATCAAAATGTAAATCGACCAAATAGGGAAGCAAAACTCAACCTGCTCTTGGAAAATAAGGCAGGGCAAATGACTGAGGTGCTGATGGGACTCTGACTTTGACAAAGTGACACTGGTCACTTTGGGACCAATGACCATAGAGTCATAGGGACGTACAGCACAGAAACAGACCCTTCGGTCCAACTTGTCCATGCTGACCAGATATCCTGAATTAATGTAGTGCCATTTGCCAGTGTTTGACCCATATCCCTGTAAACCCATCCTATTCATGTACCCATTTCAATAAGGTCGATAGAGGTTTATAAAATCATGAGGGGCATAGATAGGGTGAACAGCAAAGGTCTTTTCCCCCAGGGTAGGGGAGTCCAAAAGTAGAGGGCATAGGTTTAAGGTGAGAGGGGAAAGATTGAAAAGGGACCTAACAGGCAAATGTTTCACGCAGATGGTGGTGCATGAATGGAACAAGCTGCTAGAGGAAATTGTGGAGGCTGGTACAATTACAACATTTTGTTTTAAAATAGAGTCCTAGAGGTGTGCAGCACAGAAGCAGACCCATTGGTCTATTTCATCCATGCTGACCAGATATCTTAAATTAATCTAGTCCAATTTGCTAGCATTTGGCCCTTATCCCCCTAAACCCTTCCTATACATGTACCCATCCAGATGCCTTTTAAATGTAATTGTACCAACTTTCAATGTTTTCCCTGGCAGTTCATTCTATACACCACCCTCTGTGTGAAGAAATTACCCCTCAGGTCCCTTCTAAATCTTTCCTCTCTCACCTTAAACCTATGCCCCTCTGGTTTTGGACTCCCCTACCCTGGGGAAAAAAAACCCTTGGTTATTCACCCTATCCATGCCCCTCATGATTTTAGAAACTTGTATAAGATCACCCATCAGCCTCTGATGGGCCAGGGAAAATAGCCCCAGCCTATTTGGCCTCTCCCTATAGCTCAAACTCTTCAACCCCGGCAACATCTTTGTAAATCTTTTCTGAACCCTTTCAAGTTTAACAACATCCTTCCTATGGCAGGGAGACCAGAATTGAACGCAGTATTCCAAAAGTGCCTAACCGATGTCCTGTACAGCCGCAACATGACCCTCCCAACTCCTACACTCAATGCACTGACCAATAAAGACAAGTATATCAAAGGCCTTCTTCACTATCCTGTCTACCTGTGACTCCATCTTCAAGGAACTATGAACCTATGCCCCAAGGTCTTTTTGTTTGGCAACACTCCCTAGGACCCTGCCATTAAGTGTATAAGTCCTGCCCTAATTTGCCTTTCCAAGATGCAGCACCTCACATTTATCAACATTAAACTCCATCTGCCACTCCTCGGCCCATCAGCCCATCAAATCATGAAAATAGTTATGGAAAAGGATAGTTCTGGTCCCCAAGTTAAAGTTCTAAATTTTGGCAAGTTCAATTTTGATGGTATTGCACAGGAACTCTCAAAAATTGACTGGGGGAGGCTGTTGCAGGTAAAGGGACATCTGGGAGGCTTTCAAAAGGGAAATAACAAGGGATCAGGGCCAGAAGGTTCCTCTTAGTGTGAATGGCAAGGCTGGCAGGTGGAGGAAACACTGGACGATTAGAGATATTGAGGCTGTGGTCAAGAAAAAGAAGGAGGCATATGTTTCCATCTACATGTACAGGCAGCTGGGGTTAAATGGATCCCTTGAGGAGTATATCTAACAGGGAAATCAGGAGGATTACAAAGGGGATATGACATAGCTTTGGCTGATAAGGTAAAGGAGAATCCGAAGACATTCTACGATATATTAAGTGGAAAAGAATAACTAGGGAGAGAGTAGGGCAAAAGATCAAAGAAGTCATCTATGTGTGGAGTCACAGGAGATGGGTGAGATCCTACATGAATATTTCTCACCAGTATTCAATGTGGAGAAAGACATGGAAGCTAGGCAACCCGGAGAAAAATATATAATGATGTCTTGAAAAGAGTCCACATCACAGAAGAGGAGGTGCTGGAGGTCTTAAAACGCATAAAGGTAAATAAATCCCTGGGACCTGATCAAGTGTATCCAAGGACATTGTGGGAAGCTAGGGAAGAAATTGCAAGGCTCCTAGCGGAGATATTTTTTACAATGACAGCCATGGGTGTGGTGCTGGATGACTAGAGGGTGGCTAATGTTATGCCAATATTTAAGAAACGTAGCAAGGAAAAGCCAGGGAATTATAGACCAGTGAGCCTCATGTCAGTGGAGGGTAAGTTGCTGGTGGGGATCCTGAGAGACAGGATCTACATGCATTTGGAAAAGCAAGGACTGATTATGCATAGTCAGCATGGCTTTATGCATGGGAAATTGTGTCTCAGAAATTTGATTGAGCTTTTTGAGGACATGACCAAGAAGACTGACGAAGGCAGAGCAGCAGACATTATCTATATGGACTTGAGTAAGGCTTTTGACATGGTAGACTTGTTAGTAAGGTTAGATCACGAGATCCAGGGAGGGCAAGCCAATTAGATACAAAATTGGCTTGACAGTAGGAGACAGGGAGTGGTGGTGGAGAGTTGGTGTTCAGACCGGAGGCTTGTGACCAGTGGTGTGCCACAGGGATCAGTGCTGGGTCCACTGTTGTTCATCATTTACATAAACAATTTGGATGAAAATACTGGAGGCATGGTTAGTAAGTTTGTCGATGACACCAAAATTGCTGGTTTAATGGACAGTGAAGAAGGTTATCTAAGAGTATAGTGGGATCTTGAACAACTGGACCAGTAGGCCAAGGAATGGCAGATGGAATTTAATTTAGAAAAATTGTATTTTGGTAAGACAAACCAAGGCAGGACTTGCACAGTCAATGGTAGGGCCCTGAAGAGTGTTATCAAACGGAGAGACCTAAGGGTGCAGGTACATAGTTCCTTGAAAGTGGCATCACAGGTAGACAGGGTGGTGAAGAAGGCATTTGGCACGCTCGCCTTCATCAGTCAGAGCACTGAGTAGAGTAGTTGGGACATCATGTTACAGCTGTACAAGACATTGGTAAGGCCACATTTGGAGTACTGTGTACAATTCTGGTCACCCTGCTGTAGGAAGGATGTTATTAAACTGGAAACGGTGCAAAAAAAATTACAAGGAGGTTACCGAGACGGGAAGATTTGAGTTATAAGGAGAGGCTGGATAGGCTGGGACTTATTTCCCTGGAGTGTAGGAGGCTGAGGGGTGACCTTATCAAGGTTTATAAAAGATGAGATGAATAACCAAGGTCTTTTTCCCAGGCTGGGGAGTCCAAACCTAGAAGGCATAGGCTTAAGGTGAGAGAGGAAAGATTTAAAAGGGACTTGAGGGGTGACTTTTTGACACAGAGTGTGGTGCGTGTAAGGAAGTCAAGGCTGCCTGAGGGTACAGCTGACTGATACTGGCACTGCTGTGTGAAACTTCAGCGCCAGCAAGAAACCAAGTAAGGGAGAACTCGTCGTTGATCATCCCACCCCAGCTTTTCTCTTTGTGTTACCCCAGTGTCCAGCATCTGTAGACAACTATTTCGTATGAACAAAAATTTGAAAATGAAACCTTCCATTTCCATGCCACCTGAAACACGTGTCCACCCACGGATCTGCTGAAAACGTGTTTTATAAGTAAAACAGACAGAAATGTGAGGTCACATCCTCCTTTCTCCTTTGCTATGCTGTCTGAATTTTAAAAGAGAAAGAGGGGCTCAGAGAGTAGCAATGCTGCCTCACAGCAGGGACCTGGGTTCGATTCCAGCCTTGGGTGACTGTGAGGAGTTTGCACATTCTTGTGTCTATGTGGGTTTCCTCCCATGGTCCAAAACTGTGCAGGTTAGATGGATTGCCCACAGTGTCCAGGGATGTGCACCTTGGGTGGATCAGCCATGGGAAGTGCAGGGATACAGGGACAGGATAGGGGATGTCTGTGGGTGGGATGCTCTTTGGAGGGTCAATGTGGACTCAATGGGCCAAATGGCCTGCTCCCACACGGTAAGGATTCAATGACTTATGTTTATTTTCATCTGTTACAACTTCAGGACATCCCTTCTGTGTAACAGCCTTCAAGGTACTTCTTTAAGTATGGTCACTTGATATGGAGAAGCATAAGAAACCTGGCCACTGCACACAGTGAGATATAGTTTGTGTATCACACATACAGTGATAAAAAAAATAGAAAATAAGAGCAGGGGTAGGCCATTTTGGCCCCTTGAGCCTGCTGTGCAATTCATTATCATCATGGCTGATCATCCAGCTCAATATCCTGTTCCCGCTTTTCCCCATATCCTTCAAACCCTTGGCCCCAAGTGCTTTATCTAACTCCTTCTTGAAATCATACAATGTATTGGCCTTGACTGCTTTCAGTTTTTAGTGAATTCCACAGGCTCACTACTCTCTGGGTGAAGAAATTCCTCTTCATCTCAGTCCTAAATGATTTACCCCATATCCTTAGACTTTGACCCCTGGTTCTAGGCTCCTCCATCACTGGGAACATTCCCTCCTGCATCCAACCTGTCTAGTCCTGTTAAAATTTTATAGGTTCCTATGAAATAACCCATCATTCTTCTGAACTCCAGTGAATATAATTCTGTCTGAGATATAATAAGATAATCAGATAATCAGTTTTCAGTGATGTTAGTTGAGGGATTTCGAACACTGGGGAAATCCTTGCTCTTCAAAATAGCACCACAGGATATTTTATGTTCAGCTGAGAGGGCAGAAAGGGTCTCAGTTAAAAGCTGCACCCAAAAGTGCAAGACTCCCTTGGTACTGCACTGAAATGTCGGGCTAATGTGTTGAAGTTTCTCACGCGAACCTTGAACCCGCAACCATCCGACTCAGACCAGAATGCTAGCCGCAGAGCAAAGACTGACTTCGAAACAGCAGGAGATCAACCCGCAACCTCTTAAAAGAATAGTCCCCTTGTGCAAGGCCGCTATGCTTTTAGCTTGGCTGCTTTGTCTTGGGCCTTTCAAATTGCCCGGTCTTGTTCTGGTCACTTATGTTTAACAGAATCAGCTTACAAAAGTCTGGGGAACAGCTGCGTGAACACACTAACAAAGGCCAGATGGCCCCTTCTGTCAAAGCAAACAACGCTCACTATCTGTGGGGTTACAAATCAAGCAGAAACTCCCCAGGATTCTTACAGCATGTACCGTCCCCGATGTTTATTTTATGAAACTGCCTGAACCTGGAGCTTGCAATCATAGATTGTAACTTTTCAGATGTGATATCAAAAAAAAGTGTACTTTCCTTCTCTTCCTATCGTCTCCTCATCTTTCTCAAAGCCGCTTTCTCTCGGTGGGCTGTACATTTCACATATGACTCTAACATCATACAGGAGGCCATGCAACCTATCATGCTTGGACGAGCTCTCAAAGATCTATCCAATCAGCCCTTTGCAGTCTCCATAACCCTGCAAATTTTCCCTTTTAGGTACTTATCAAAACCCCTTAACTATAGGGGATTTCAGATATTGCGTTACGGAGCATAGCTGCTTGTGGCATAATAAAAAATCTTTTCTGGTTCTTTGCTGAATATTTTAAAAATTGTTTTCTCTGGTTAACATCATCCTGCTACTGTCGGCAGTTTATTTCCTGATTTACTGCTGCCAGAGTTCTTCACAAAGATGTGTTTTCCGGCAAGCTTAGACGTATACATGTTCAGAAGCAGAATCCGGAGTCTTTGACAAGCCAGTTGGAGTGATCCAGCTGTTAACGCAGTCAAAACAAGCAGACACTGGGAATAAAATCCTGGGGAAAAGGTTACAGAATTGTTCCCGCACAGGACAAGGCCAATCAGCCTATCATGTCTGTACGACTCTCCAAACGATCAATGCATTTAGTGCTATCACTTCAACTCTTCCCATTCATTATTTTCAGGTAATAATCCACTTCCCTCTCAAATGTCTTGATTGACCCTGTCTCAGGCACTGCTTTTCAGATTTTAACCATGTGCTGAATAAACGCATTTACTGCCATGTCTTCATTGATTCTTCCCCTCAGATTCAAATCGTTCCACCAGCAGTAATGGGTTTTCCCAATCCAATCTGTCCAGACCGCTATTAATTTTGGATACCTCTACCATCACTGCCTCTAGTGGGGCAGCACAGTGGCTCAGTGGTTAGCACTACTGTCTCCCAGTGCTAGGGACCCAGGTTCAATTCCACCCTCGGTGACTATCTTTGTGAAGTTTGCACATTCTCCCCCGTGTCTGTGTGGGGTTTCCTCTGGGTGCTCCAGTTTGCAAAGATACGCAAGTTAGGTTAACCATGGGAAATGCAGGGTTACAGAGACAGGATAGGGAAGTAGGATCTGGGTGAGGTGCTCTCTGGAGGGTTGCTGTGGACTCATATGGCCTACTTCCACACTGTAGGGATTCTGTGATTCAAATGTCTTCTCAATCTTTCCCTCTTTAGGGGAGAGCAGTCCCAACTTCTCCATACTCTGGGGAATTGAACTAATAATCCAATGGCAGTTGGTGGAATTCAAATTTCATGGCATGGCAACCGTTAGGCTAGCTTTTTAATACCAGATTTCTTAAACTGCTTCTGTTTGTTATAAAAAACTGTTCTGGGTTATTAACATCCTTTAGGGAAGTAAATCTGGTATTCCAACCTGGTCTGGTTCATGTGACTCCAGCCCAAACAGCAATTGGGGAACGCCATCCAAAAAGGCAGAGCAAGACACTCATTTGTATCAAACCACCACACAGTCTAAAAATAGTAATGGAAACCAAACAGAGCACCCAGCATCAACTGTAGCACTGGACATGATGACAGTAAACCCAGCCCCCTGCAAAATCTGTTCACTAACATCTGGGGGAAATGCCAAAATTTGTAGAGCTGTCCCACGGACCAGTCAAGCAAAACATAGTCTGTAATGTATGATTCCATGAGAATTACGATGACCCACACACCAACACCATCAGCCATAGATACATCCTGTCCCACCAGCAGGGTAACACACCAGAGGTGGTGATGGCGCCATGGCATGAAGTCAGAATGGAGATTCCTTGGGAGTCCTCTCAACATTGATACCGAATCGCAAGAAGTCTCACAGCATCAGGTCAAACATGGGAAAGAAACCTTCCTGCTGATTATACTACACACCATCCTCCATCATCTGATGAATCAGTGCTCTTCCATGTTGAACACCAATTGGTAGAAGCACTGTAGATGGCAAGGGCATAGATGTACTGTAGGTAGAGTACTTCAATATCCATCTGTAACAATGGTTGACCAGTCTGGGCAAGTCCTAAAGGCCATAACTGCTTGACTTGGTCTGCAACAGGCTTTGACCTGGTTCTCACCAGAGACCCTAATGGTCTCGAACATTAGAACATTTCAAGTTTTAAATCACTTTCTAGATGAGACACGGGAGCATAAACCAGCAAGTACATCACTGGTACACCTCTGCAGATGCTTGAGGAAGAAGTCACTGGTACACAGAGAACTACCAGAAACCATGTACTTGCTCAGGCCCAGGCAGAAGGTGATCCCATGGTGTCAGCCATTCATGAGTTTGTCAAAATGCACCAAAACGCTCAGGAACTACAGAAAGGTTTGTCAGAGGCATTCAGTAAACTGGATTGAAGGTTAAATGAGTCTATAACATTACCAGTTATATCAGTCCATGAGGCTATTAGTAGGAATGATCACAGCACAGTGGAGACAAAGTTCCTTCTTTGCACTGAGGATAACCTCTATCATGTAGTGTGTTGAATGGGATAGGTTTTGAACAGATCTACTTACTCAAAACTGGGATCCTATGAGATCCGGTCATCAGCAGAATCAATCACAATCTATCACTTCATGGCTCTGCATATCACCCACACTATAGTTAACATCATGCCATAAAACCAAAAATTGAGGGGCTAATCTGGTGAAGCTGCAACACACAGTTACTTGTGAGTCAAACACAGGGAGCATCGTTCGGCAGAGCAGAGTGATCCCACAACAAATGGGTCAGATCTGAGCTCTGCAGTCCTGCCACATCTGGCTGTGAACGGCAGTGGACAATTAAACAACTCATTGGGAGGAGGCTCCACAAGTATGCTCCACCATCAACACACAATGGCAGCAATAGGTACCATTGACTGGACCCACTGCAGGAACTCACCAACAGCATCTTCCGAACCCACAATTGCTACCATCCAGAAGAGCAAAGGCAGCAGTTGCATAGGAATACCATCTCCTGCATAGAGATAGCAAGAACTGCAGATGCTGGAGTCAGAGATAACAAATTGTGGAGCTGGAGGAACACAGCAGGCCAGGCAGCATCAGAGGAGTGGGAAAGTTGACGATGCTGCCTGGCATGCTGTGTTCCTCTAGCTCCACACTTTGTTATCACCATCTCCTGCATGTTCCCTTCCAAGCCATACTCCACCTTGACTTGGAAATATATCACCACTCCCTCACTGAGACTGTGTCAACCTCCCTAACACCATGTACCTACCTGAATGGACTGCAGCATTCAAGGCAGCAGCTCACCAATACCTTCTCAAAAATAATTAAGGATGAGCAATAAATGCTGGCCAAGCCAGCGATGCCTACCATCTCATGAACAACAATGAAATCTACGTAACTGAAGTTTCTCATCTTTGGAACCATTCTTGTGAATCCTCCTGCATTTTCTCCAATCCCTACACGAGATTTCTCAAGTGCATCATCCAGAACCAGATACAATACTATAGTTGAGGCCAAACCAAGTGTTTGTACAAGTTTAACATAAGCTTTTTGTAATTGTACTTGACATCCCATCAATACAGCTTGAGGTCCTGTCTGCTTTATTAACCACATTCTCAACTTGCTCTGCCAAGTCATCGATTTATGTACATATACACCCAGCTGCCTCTGCTACTGCACCCCCTTTAGAATTGTACCCCTCAATGGGGATAAGTATGATTCTCTTCTGAAAGAGAACGCTATCTCCGTTTGATCTCCCCGAGCACAGTAGTCGTGCAGTGTCAATAGTTTAACAAACATTTTTTTGTCTATTTTTGTTTCACTTTTGGGACTACACTCGTTATTAGATGGCAGTGTCCCCACAAATAGCAAAGAGATGAATGTTTGATTAATGTGTTTTTAGTCATAACCTAGTCTTGACCAGGACACCAAGAGAAATGCCTGCTCTTGAAGTAGGATTTTTATAAGGTTTTGATCTCATATCCTTGTTAAAAATGCAGTACTTGCAACAATTGAGCACTTATTCAATACAACATCAGAATATCTCCTCACATAGTTTGATTTACTCTGGTAAAGTATTTCTATAACCCTCTGGGCAAAGGTAGTTATCCTGATCTATCATAAATTCCGTGCAGCTAGTGTTGTATCTATGTTGTTTCATTCTAGACCTCATCCATCACTGGAAACATTCTGCTTGTCTACTCTGTCCCATTACTTCATAATTTTAAACAGACCCTCACACCATCCCTTAATCTCCTCTGTACTACCCGAAACAATGCAATTTTTTGGTTAATTATATCCTCACAGCATTACTGCGAATCTATGCTCTTGTCTCTCTCTCTCCCTCTCCCCCCACTGCCTCAACACTCCCTTTACAGCATGAAGCCGAAGACAGCAAACTGTAATCTCAGTAAAGCATTGTATGGAATCATTATCTCAAATTCTGCATACAAAAGTCCTCATGAAACCTTCATAAGCACAGCACCAGAGGTGATTGCTATCAACATAGTCAAGTGAACAAATCTTTTGCACAAAGCTCATAGCACAGAAGCAAGACATTCAGTCCACTGGGTCTATACTAGAGTCTAGGCTTTACATGATCTTCCTCTCACCCCTCATTGACATAGAGTTATACAGCTGGTCCAACCGATCCATGCCGACCAGATATCCTAAATTAATTTAGTCTCATTTGCCAGCATTTGCCCCATATCCACATAAACCCGTCCAATTCATATATCCATCCAGATGCCTTTTAAATATTGTAATTATACTAGCTTCCACCACCTCACCTGGCAGCTCATTCCATACATGCACCACCCTCTAAGTTGCCCCTTAGATCCCTTTTAAATCTTTCCCCTATCACCTTCAATCTCTGCTCTCTAGCTTTGGACTCCATTACCCCAACGAAAAGACCTTGGCTATTCACCCTATCTATATCCCGCATGATTTTATAAACTTGTATAAGGTCACCCCTCAGCCTCCAATGCTCCAGGGAAAATAGCCCCAGCCTACTCAGCCTCTCCCTGTAGCTCAAAGCCTCCAACCCTGGCAACATCCTTGTAAATCTTTTCTGAATCCTTTCAAGTTTCTCAACATCCTTCCTATAGCAGGGAGACCAGAACTGAAAGCAGTATTCCAAAAGTGGCCAAACCAATGTTCTGTACAGCCTCAACATGACCTCCCAACTCTTACACTCAATGCACCGACCAAAAAAGACAAGCATATCAAATGCCTTCTTCACTATCCTTCATTTCACCCCATTAAAATATCATACAATCCTTTCCCATTCATAGCAAGTCATACAAAGAAAGAATTGATTGCAAGTATGCAATGCTTTTCATGAGCTCAGATCCTCCCACAGAACTCTACAGCCAGCAAAGTACTTTTGAAATGATGTCATTGTTGCAATGTAAGGAACATGATGGACGATTTGTGATCAGCAAGCTCCCACAAGCAGCAGTATGTTGTAGCGACATGATCTGTTTCTTGAGATGCTGATTGAGGCTGAATGTTGGAGACGCCACCCGAGATAACCCTTTGTGCCATGGGGTCGTGTCACCTCCACATAAGAACCAGCAGGAGTTCACTTTCTCAACAACAGTACCTCCTATAGTGCAGTATTCCCTCAGCACTGCACTGGAGCTTTAGCTTAGACTTGTAGGTTCAAGTACCTGAAGTGGAGTTGAATCTGCAACCTGCTGACTCGGAGGTGGCAATGCTACTCACTGAACTACAGCTGACATATCAAATAATCCTGCTAGATAAAAAAGTTTGTGAGTAAGGTTGTGACATTGACCACATTTTATTCGAAAACCTCCCAAACACATTAGGGGCATCTCACTGATAAGAGATAAAAGGTACTGCAGATGCTGGAGAATCCAAGATAACAAGCATGGGGCTGGATGAACACAGCAGGTCAAGCAGCATCGAGGGTTTAGGCCCGAAACGTCAAGTTTTCCTGCTCCTATGATGC